>CAWUDS030006901.1:0-29979 GCA_963859935.3 Lathyrus sativus
GCAGTACACAACATCAGCGAGTACAAGATGAATCAACAGCGTGACCTCAGCCAACAAGCCTGGTGATGGTCAGCATACAACAATGATCAAAACAAAAGGAATACAAATAGTCAAGTACAGCCACGGGCGCGATACTCTTCTAACAACTCCTTCGTTTCTGGATGATCAGGCAGCGTGAGTAACCCTTCGACGAGCAACTCCCTCTGCACAATGGTGTACTGAAGACCTTCGAACGAATCTTCCCATGCTCCTTCGCCGAAGCAATCTTCTAGTTTCCGCTTCTTGGACTCAAAGCGTCAGTTTGCGCTCCTTCAGGTTAGCGAGAGCCCTGTTGAGCTGGCCTTCGGTGGCGTATCTGCGAGCGGTTTCTTCATCAAACCTCTTCTCACTATCCTTCACCTGGGCTTCCAGCTTGGAGATCTGTAGCATCAGCTTATCCTCCCGCTCTTTCCTGGTGGCCAGGGAAGCCTTCTAGTGCTGGTTGAACTTGGATATCCTCTGATATGCTTCGTCCAAGTGCTGCTTCTTCGTAGCCAGTACGTCGTTGACAGCTTTGAAGTCTTGACCCATGCACTCACGCTCGGCTATCTGCTTAGTCAGGTCTGTACCTAGCTGGTTCACCAGCTCTGTTTGCCTTTTGAAGGAATGGACGGCCTCGTTCCTCTCGCTTCGGAGCTGAGCCAATTCCTTCTCCAGTTCCTCATTTGCCCGCTTCAATTCATCTCGCTCAGCCAACACCTGATTATGCTTCTGAATGGGCACAGTAGTAGGCTCTTCAATCATTGGAGGGCTTTCTGGCTTGGCATGAGGAAACGGCATCCCTATAGCATCTGCTCTGGCTCTGATCCAAGTCACATACGGAGGGTAGGCTTGATTGTTGCTTCTCCCCAGCAGTGGCTTTCCCCTCTTACTGATGCCATTCCAGGCGCGCTGAAGCTTGGATAACAAATCCCCCTCGAGAAGACCAGTGGGGTACAGAGATTCCTGCACCTCTTCATCCTTCGGCGGAGTTCTCAAAGCGTAGGCAAACTGTCAGACCAGCAAAGACGAATTGTAGTTTATACAGCCCTTCCTTCCTATCAAAGGCACGTTTGGAAACCCGCTGCAGCTGAAGATAATCTCGGTACCCAACCTATCTCTGTCAAACCAGTCAATATCCTCTGCAGATAAACTCATCAGACGCTCGGACCACTCAGCTGTGGCTGCGGACGAAACAAAAGGACCCCTCTTGGGCAGATGACTATCAAGCCATTTATAAAGCAAGGGTACACAACATGAGACATTCTTGCCCCTCCTGTTCTCGTTTTTGTAGTGGGCGGAATGGTAGACATCTCCTATCAAGGTAGGGACTGGATTCCCTGATGCAAAGATATGAAATGCATCGAAGTCTACAAAATCGGGCATATTGGGGAACAGAATGATGCCATATATGCATAGAGCGAGGATGGCGTTGAACGCGACCCAACATCTGTCCTTGGCGCACTGCTGAGCCTTTCCCACTAGGAACTGCAAAGAGAACCCGGGAACCTTGTTCCAACTAGACAATACTAACTCGGAGGCATCCAGATGAAGCGACAGAGCTAGACCAGCCAGATCAGGCTCAGCATCCATATGAACAAAAGGCATCTGCCTCCTGATAGGCACACCTAACAAATCAGCATATTCCTCTAGCGTGGGTGCGAGAACAAAATCCTGGAAAGTGAAACATCTCAACGGAGGGCGTAGAACTGCAGCAGAGCGTGCAACCCATTCAACTCGAACGCCGAAGGTTTACGAACCAAACTGAGCAATTTGCCGTAAGATTTTCTGAACTCATCCCTCACAGAATCATCTGCTAAAGCTATCAAACTAGTCAGCCGAACCACATCAGGGGCAGGGAACTTGTAAGCCACGGTCTTCCTCAGAGAACCCAAAACAAATACAATAGGAGGCAAGAAATCCTGGATCGGGGAAAACGGTACCTGCAACACAGACACACGTTAATGAAATGCAAATGAGTATGCAAAGCAATGTAAAATGCAATCATGCAGCAGGAGATCAAGGCAACTGTGCTGTGGAGATTTTGTATCAACAAAACCATGACGCTGCTCTGTCAAGAACAACCACTATATCTGATAATAAGAAAACCCGGGTATCGGACCACAAATCTGCTCTGTCAAGAACAACCATCTGATAGGGGCCATATACATAGGACCATAATTCTGCTCTGTCAAGAACAAACGTCTGATAATAAGGACCTCTGATAAAGGACCAAGAAACTCTGCTCTGTCAAGAACAGACGTACATCTGCTGATGAGATCTTCAGACCCCAATCATAAATCTGCTCTGTCAAGAACAAACAACTGATGACCAAAACTCTGCTCTATCAAGAATAAACATCTGATAATGAGATCCTCAGACCCCAGTCATAAACCTGCTCTGTCAAGAACAAATACACACCTGATGATAAGATCCTCTGATCAAAACCTGCTCTATCAAGAACAAATACACATCTGATGATAAGATCCTCTAATCAAAACCTGCTCTATCAAGAACAAATACACATCTGATGATAAGATCCTCTGATCCCAATCAAAAACCTGTTCTGTCAAGAACAATCATATATCTGATGATGAGAACCTCCGGTACCAACAAAACTGATTCGCTGTCAAGAAAACCAGGTAGTCTGAAGGTCAAAGTTTCCTGCAATAAACCCAACCCTGCTTACAGGTATGGACCTAAACTGACTCAAGTTCGGCATCCCATGCGTTCATCAGCGTCACAGACATTCAAGAGGGGTGATACGATACCCAGAAGGTGTGGCATCACCAGCTCATGAAGCGGCCTCACTCGGCTGAATCACAAATGATCGGTCCCGAGAGTCGACAATCCTCCAAACCAGCAACCGTCTCAACCCAAAGGGTTGAAAGAGAAGCCAACTAGGAGAACCTCGTCTGAGCGTGGATTTCATGAGACACTAGTGCCTGCCAAGCAAGCACGCACCCACTAATTTCCACAACTAATGCTATGTTCACTCAAGCCTGGGTCTGGCTTTTCACTCATCAGAATGCCCTTCCCACAACAGCACAGATAAACATATCATACTGAAAATAAAGTGCGGGAAATAAAAATGCGATAAACGAACACAACCCAACAAGTAATCATACAAGCGCTAGGACTGACTCGCATAGGGAACCGGAGAACCAGAGATTCTGGGTTCGGTCCCCAGCAGAGTCGCCAGCTGTTGCTTCCGCAAAAATAAGGTGTCGGCAAAACAGAAGAGTCGCCACCTTTCGTTATTTATCCCTCGGAGCGGGAAAGGAAACGATCGGAAACACCTGACGTAAAGGTATAAGACAAGGTCGTCGCAACCATTGTCTGGGTTCGGGAGTCGGTTACGCAAGGGGAAGGTATTAGCACCCCTCACGTCCGTCGTACTCGACGGGATCCACGCTTGTTGTGTTTACTGGACGGGTTGGTTTTATCTATCTACCTATCAAGGCTGGTCTGAAACAGAAAAGAAAATGACTCGGCAAAGCGTCGCGCTTTATGCCTACGTATTCTCATTAGAGAATGAGAAATCAGAGTCAACGTAGTTCGGCCTACGACGGGTTACGAGGAAGGTGGATCGCCAATACATCAGTATTGTGCCTACGTACTCTCAACAGGTATGAGAGATCAGAGCTTACGTAGTTCGGGGTACTACGGATTACGGAAATTCAGATTCATCTGTTTTACCGAGTAGGGTTAAACAACAGTTCCAGCAGTTAGGGACAAAGCCTGTTTGTGTTGGCGCTGAAGTTTAACGACACTCTTTTCTTCAGAAAAGCTTCCTTTGAATTATGGGCCCACGGGGCAAAAAGGTTTGAAGTTTGTTTTCTGTCTTTTACGGAAGAAGTGTTTTTTTTATTGTGTTTGCAATTTCAATCGCACTAAAGACTATGACTTGAGAGTGAATGCGTCGCATGTCACCCAAAGGGTGCCATACTAGACATCCAGACTGTTGAAAAGAAACTCTCCAACAATCCTTTCTCAGATAGCTTAAGGCTCGTAACGTACGAAAGAAATCATTCATGATTACTGTATTTTAAGCTGTTTTGAGATGAGAAGAGAACAGGCTCAACTAAAGGGAGACTATCAAGTCCTACAGTTGTCATGCCAAGGATTCATCCTATGGTTGAGTTTTGAAACAGGGAACTCCTAGAAATTATCATGCATAGGTTTCAACCTAAGGTTCTATCATCACTTCCTTATCAAAGGAAATGAGAGTCCTAAGGGATCATGTCAATGATACACAGAAACAGATAAAGCATCAGCTTAAACAGTAAACAGTAAATAGTAAACGACTGTAAAATGCATGCAATGCAAGTGAGGGAGGAAATGTGTGTGGGGCATCAGCCTCCACAAGCTCATCTCAACCTCAATCCAGAATGAACAACAGTAATCATACTGAAGAAATAACATGCTATCAAGCAAAATACAATAAACTGCAATCATACAGAAGAAATAAAATCATGCTATCAAGCAAAATGAAACACATAGGCAAGGGAGCCGGGCTCTACCGAATACCCATAAGCAAAGCCACACAGTAATAATACAAGCAGAGGGAGCAACTCAACCTCTAGTGCAATCATGCTCCTAGATTAAAGTTAGTCTAGATATGGACTTATTCTAATGCATCAAGCAAGTCAAACAAGGCACATCAGCAATACAGAAAAGAAACAGACAAGAAAGCAGGTCAACTCCTCCCTCTTCCAACTCCAAGCCTCAGCTCTTCAGACAGCAACTCAGTCTTCATACTTCAATCACTCTTGACAAATATCAATTTGCTTCTCCAGGTTTCAACCCTTCAACATAAGTTTCAACTTATTCTCTCTTCTCTAAGCCTCAGCTTTCCTTAATCAGTTCCACTTTCAGGCTTCACTCTTAACCACAAGTATCAACTTGATTCCTTCAGGATCTCCAAGCTTCACAGTAAGTATCAACTTATCCTTTGTTCTTCAAGCTTCAGCTCTACATTCAATCTCAATTGAATCCTCTTCATAAGTATCAACTCAGTCTTCAAGCTTCCAAACTCTCTTTGCTTTACCAGTCTCAACTTGGTCTTCTCTTCCTACAAGCTTCAGCTTCTCAGAGTAGTCTTCAATCATCTGGAAATGTCAACTTTATCCTTCAATTTTTAAGCCTCAGCTCTTCATTCAATCTTGACTGGATCTTCAAGTATCAACTTGCTCTTCTTGCTCTTCAAGCTTCAGCTGAAATGGCAATGCTCAAGGGAATCATCCTCTTCCATACTCTTCATTGAAGTCTTCATCTTCACACTCAAGCCCAACATCTCTCAAGATACTCAAACCAGAAGAGATCATTTAACTGGATAAACTAGGATATTAAACTGCTTATTGACCACCAAAGGTGACCTATAAGGGTTTAACATCAAAAGAATGGTTCCCTCAAAGGTTCTACTTCCTAGGTACCATCACTTATCCTTCCAAAGGAGGGAGGTGATTACCATGGAAGGACCTTGAATCATGGGGAGGAATGGAGGTGAAGGATACCATCCATGTTTAAGAAGGAAATTAACTAAGTCTAAGCTCTACTTAATTCCTAACCCTAAAACAACAACAAAACAAACAAGCCACCAAGCTCTCAAGCTCCTTATTCAATCTTCAAGTCTTCTACTATGCTCCTCCATGCCCCACAAAGCAAGACCAAGCCCACCAAGCCAAGCAAAAACCCACAAAGCAAGGCAAACAAAATACAAGCCCACAAGGGCAAC
This sequence comes from Lathyrus sativus, assembly GCA_963859935.3. Lineage (NCBI taxonomy): Eukaryota > Viridiplantae > Streptophyta > Magnoliopsida > Fabales > Fabaceae > Lathyrus > Lathyrus sativus. The sequence continues at coordinate 5,756 of CAWUDS030006901.1, forward strand.
ACAAACAACAATCAACTACAAAAATCAATTAAAAATAGTATACTATTATATTAAAATCTAATATAATTTCTAGGGGATCCTATATGACTACCCTTAATACCCTATATGTCCCAATATCTATATTGACCTAGAAACCCAAAATTCTAGTGTTATTGTGGACCTATGTTAAGGATTGACCTAAATCTATACAACCTAAAGTCAACTAATCAAAACTAATCAAAAACTAATCACAAAATTATGGAATAAATCCAAAGGGGCGCTAACGTCCTAATCTAACTATCCTAAAAAGAATGGCCTAAAAATATGAAGGGAGCTAGCTAAACAAAATTCTACAAATCTATGCATCAATATAAAAGGAATTAAAATGCTATTAAAAGAGAAAATACACAAAAAATATTAAAAATGCATGAAATGCAAATATTTTGATTTTATAATTTTCTAGACATCAATGTGAAATAGGGAAAAAAATCCCCATGCAATAATCATTATTTTTCTATTTAATATGATTTTTCAAAGATTAAAGAAAAATGGAGAAAAAGAAATTAAAATATGAAAATATTGGTGCAGATAGCAATGCCATACAGTTCAATATGAGAATGGGCCCTAAATGGGGGTACATAAAGCAAAGCGCTAGGCCCAATTATTTAATCAGAAAACCACTCAAAAAATATAAAGAAAATGGAAAATACTTGGTGCATTTAGTAAAGAAAAACAGTTCAAAATGCAATGGGCCATGAGAGTGGGGTGTGGCTAGCAAGTATCAACTTAAGCCCAATCGAGAAATTAAATGATACGCTGCGTTTAAGCTCTTCAGAACTTCTCTTCACAAACTCAAATGAATCTCATCCACACGATCTGGCCTTGGTCAACCAGTCCTTGCATGATCCAACGGCTAAAACGTTATCTTTTTCCTCCAGCCATGGAAATGGAGGGAAAGCTCCATGAACAGAGCTTCAAATACCTAACTCGGATTCCATCCAAACTCAACCAAAATCCATGGTTGAAAACCCTAATCTGCTCTAAATTCAACCCTGATCACAACCATGGTATTAGAATTCAAAGAATCATCCTCAATCTCTAAACCCGATCCAAGATCAAAACTATGCTCCAACTTCAACTTTGACAATTCTTGAAATTGATTGGCTCAGAATGATCACCACCTCACACTGGTTAAATCTTGCCATTAAACTCATGTTATATCTCACTATACATCGTGTTCTTGATCAAAACAAAAATGGTGTCACTGACTCAAACTTCACCAAACGATCTTAAACTTTCCAGAATCCATCTCCTACTTGTCTCTAACCATTCTAACCTAACAATTCTAACTAACAATGCTTAAATTAAGGTGTAGAAGAAAAGTTGCAAACCTGTCAAATCTTGAATATCAGATAGGTCAAATCTTTAGTTCAGCCTCTCAAACTCTTCAGAAACACTCCTTGATTGATGTTAAAGCTTCTGTTTGCAAAAGATTTGATCCAAGAAGCTTGAATCTCCAAAACCGATTGTGACTTGCAGCTCCCAAAATCCAAATGCTAACTCTTCAATTCTTCATGATCTTGCTCTCAGTTCAGTATGCACACATTCAGTATGATCAATGGAAGGTGTTAGGATTGAAAGAATCAATGGAAATGGTGTGGAATGTAGAAATTGGTTTCAACTTGCAATGGAAGAAATTGAAATGGCTATCTCACTCTCCTCTCTAATCTCTCACCAATCTTGCATCTGAGCAAGTTCTAATCCATATATAGGATGATTCTAAACCATCCAGAACTTTCTGGAATCATCCAATGAGAATTTAAGATTCTCATGCCATGAGTTTTTGATTTCAATCCATCTCATGTACCATCTCATGTTATACCTCTTGCAGCACTTGTATCTCCTTTGAAAATATCCTTAGATGAGATGCATGATGTGTTAGGATACTTAGCTAGCTTGTGTATTGAGTTTCCTTGTGTTTTGCATTTGTACCTTAATATGCAAGTAACCATTCTCCAAAGCAAGTCCATGATCTAAACCTCAAATCAAAAATGTGGCTGAACCATTGTTTCTAAAATTCTTTTTAGAGTCAAAATGACCTATTACATGCCATGGTTTGGATGTGTAGCATGGAAATTTCAATTTCCAACTTTGACTTATTTAACTTATGCCTCCATTTTAGGTCATTTTTATCACTTTGAGCTACAAGCCTTTTCAACATCTCATGACCTCCTTAATAGCCTTAAAACATCATTTTAAGAAAGTTTGATGTTGAAGATTTTTCCATTTGAAGCTTGGAAATAGGAGTTATGGTCTTATGCTTGAAATGACCTCTAATCTCCAAATGACCAAAATGCCCTTGAGTTGTCAAAGCCATAACTTGAGCTCTACAAATCCTATCAAGGACTTCTAGTACTCTCTAAAAAGCTAAGAAGATAAGGAACAACATTCATGTTGACAAAAAGTTCATAGGAATCATCCTTCTTGGGAAAAAGTTGGATGCAAGTTGGGTGACTTTCAAGGCCCCAAATTCACATACCTCAGATGACCTGTAACTTGTCAAAGTCATAACTTGAGCTCTACAAATCCTATCAAGGACTTCTAGTACACAAATTAAAGCTAAGAGCAAGCTCTACAACATTCATGTTATGGGTAAGATGAGATGACAATCACATCTTGAGCTCAACTGCCTTGAAGATAGGGGTCAAACAAGGGGATTTTACACTGTCAAGCCTTAGAAACCCTAGCTTGAAACTTCTCAAACTCCTCAATCATGATGAGTTGACCATGGAATCATCCTTATAGAATCTCAATGCATCAATACACGATCACATGGCTCTTGGATTAGGTCTCAACCCTCTCCAAATCATCAGTTGACCTAGGGTTGACTTAGTCAAACCCTAATTACACCACTCATGGTTGGGTCTCTTTAATCTTGCACAATGGCCTCTCTAGGCTTTATGATGGATTTCAAGACATCTCATAGGCTCTCTCAAGGCTTCAAGTCCACATTCATGGCTTCAGAATCATCTGAGGACTCCCCACAACTCTCAAGTTAGGAGGCACATAACCTTGGTTTCAACCACTCTCTCTGAGGATCTCTTAACTTCTCTGACAAAGATATCAACCCTTGAACACTTGAATAACCTTCTTGGCTAGCTTCAAACTCTTGTGTAGCCCTTGATTGGTAATCATACCTCTTAATCTCCTGCACACATGTCAATGAAATGCAGATGATAATGCTAATGTGAATGAGATGAAACACAAGCTAGGTAAAGAAATGTTGGTCAAATTTTGGGGTGCAATACTCCCCCCTCTAACTAGTTAACAGAAATCTCCTGGGGTACGTACGCTGCATTCAAGATCTTTAATAATGCATTGCGGTGTGCCTCTGAACACAACAATAATGACAGGATAGAAATCTTCGAAGGAGTCTGGTTTAAGTGATCCACAATCTTGTAGCCACTTTTTCGAATGAGTCTCATAAATTCCTATGCATCCTTCGAAAGATCATCAGCACCGACCTGTGGTTGGACATTCTCTTCAACCACAGACTTACACTTACCTTTGTCATTCTTATCAGCATTAACCTCTGGTGGTGAAAAGACCCTACCACTTCTAGTGATACCTCCAGCCCTAACTATATTCTCAACCGACGAACTTCCATCTGTAGGCGTTGTCCATTCCTGCTTTTGCCCATTACAGAACACCTCTCCCCCATAATTCCATGGGATAGCTCTAGTGCTCTCGTATGGCACCGGTCTAGGTACAATAATGATAACCGGAGCTGGCCTAGCAGGCGCTGAAATGTTGACCGTCTGGTATGGAATGGAGTCGTAGAAATTTCGCTTCCATCATTTCCCACTTTATTATCCGCATCCTCTTTCACAACTTTATCAAATTGCAAACATCCCTCATCAATAATTCTCTAAATACCCTTCTTCAAAAGATCACAACCCTCAGACTGCACTTCACACTCTGAGCAGTCAAGAGAACATCCTGGAAACACCCCCTTCTTCAACAAGCTAGCCTTCACAAACCCCAGCAGAGTCTTCAAACCTCCAACATCCGTTACCAGATTTAGCTTTTCCCCCTTAATAATGGCATTGGCTCCTGCCGCCCCATAATTCGACATCGGGTTCTGATTCACATTGGGCCCATCGTTGGTGAAGTTGATAGCTTTGGAGTCAAGAAGATCTTGGACTTTGTGCTTGAAAGCTTTGCAATGGTCAATATCATGGCCCGGGGCGCCTGAGTGAAAATCGCAATGAGCATTCGCATCGTAGCCAGGAGGTGGTGTACCAGTGGGAGGAGCCAGAGTCCTCTTCTAATCCAACTATAACTGCAGCGAATGTTGTAACAACTGAGAATACGACATCGGAGGATTCATAAACTGTCTATCAGGCATTCTGCGTCTAGCAACATAAGGTCGCAGAACATTGACTTGTTGCGGGGCTGCGGCCGGGATATTTACTGTAGAAACTTGTTGATGATGACGTGATTGAGCTCTACCTTTACTCTGGTGAGAAATAGCATTTACGTCCCCTTCCCTTCTCTTAGGGTTCGCTGAATATGGTTTCTTTGTTCCTCCCGAAGAAGACCCAACACCATTTGGAATCTTTCTAGACTTAATCCCACTTTCAACTCTCTCACCAGCAATTACCAGATCCGAAAACCCTGCAGACATGCAGCCTATCAACTTCTCAAAGTACACACCAGGAAGTGACGCCATGAACAGGTCGATCAACTCCCTTTAAACCATAGGGGGTTGTACCCTTGCAGCTAAATCCCGCCTCCTCTGGGCAAATTCCTTGAAACTCTCAATACTTTTCTGCGGCAAGCTCTGTAATTGTACCCAGTTGGGTGCTAGATCACTATTATACTGATAATGACGCACAAAAGCTTCGGCCAATTCTCTCTAGCTGCGGATATGAGTTCTCTCAAGTCCCATATACCACTCCAAAGACGCCCCTGCCAGACTGTCCTGGAAAAATGCATCAGCAACTTTTCATCGTTGGAGTAAGCAGACATCTTCCTGAAATACGCCCGACTAAGCACTCTTGGACAAGTCGTCCTTTTATACTTGTCAAAATCGGGCACCTTGAATTTGGGAGGAATTCTGACTCCAGGAACTAGACCAAGATCAGACATATCAAGGCCCAAAGAGTTCTGATTCTCAAAAGATTTCATCTTCTCCTCTATCAGTTTAAACCTTCGGCCAGCTTCAGTCGGTAAACCACCCTCCATATCTCTCATGGAAAACACATCACCTTGGTTATCTTCCCAATGAGGGCCAGCAGCACCGTGCAAAACGCACACACTTCCATTACCAGCAATGTTACCATTCTCATTCGCAGATCCTCCGCCCGGAGGTAAAACAATAGTAGGGATACCCTGTGGGATAGATCCACCGATCGGTGTAGGAATAACACCAGCTCCTCCGTGCAAAACGCCCTCTTTGTCAACCCGTGCTATCAACGGCTGGACCAAAGTTCTTAACTGTTCTTGCCCACTAGGAACAGTCTGCATCAACTCCATGAATTGAGCCATGCGAGCCCTGACTTCCTGCAACTCGGCTTGAACCTGATCCATTACTTTTCGCTGATTCCCTCGAGTTGGATACCTGTAGAAACTGAACTCCTCAACTTCCTCAATCCTGAACTAAAGAAAACCAAACAGAGTTAGGAACAAAATCCACTGAGGACACCTGCGATGCAAATGAAAATGCAAAATGAAAACATGTATATAAGCAACAGGGAGATTCCCCCCCCCCCGATTCTAGTTCCGAGAATAACAGGACAACGATGGAGAACCCACAGACAAGCATAGAGAAATATCCTCATATACACAAATGAACAACCCAAACAGGCAGCATACATGCATAACACTGAATACAAACAGAATAACCTCAACCAACAAGCCTGGTGATGGTCAATACAATAGTAATAACAAGCTACAAGGAAACAAAAAACATCAAGTGCGACTCCAGGCCCAAAACTCCTCTAACAACCCCTATGTCTCAGGATGGTCCGGTTTAGTGAGGAACCCCTGGATGAGTAGCTCTCGTTGGCTAATAGTGCACTGTAGATTCCCAACATGGTCTTCCCAAGCACCTTCACCAAAGACTTCTTCCAGCTTGCGCCTCTTCGAATCAGCCCTAGCTCTGAAATTCTCTAAGGTTGCAAGCGCTTCATTCATCCGGCAATCGCTATCACGTCTGAGCGAGGGTTCATCTAAAATCCTCTCGTCTTTCGCTCTGATCTGAGCCTTCATCTTGTTGATCTATTGTTTCAACCCATCTTCACGTGCTTTGTTATTGGTGAGAGTTGCATTCCACTGCTCGTTGAACTTAGAAATCTCCAGATAAGCTTTGTCTAATTCTTTCTTCTTGGAAGCAAGAACATCACTAACAGATTTGAGATCCAAACCCAAACGCTCTCGAGAACTAGTTTGCTTGGTCAAATTCATACCCAATCTGTTCACGAGCTCAGTCTGCCTCTTCAAAGAATAATTTTCTTCATTCTTCTCTCCCGAAGCTGAGTAATCTCTTCTTCCAACTTCTCATTAGCCTTCTTCAAATCTTCTTTTTCAGCCCACACCTGATTATACTTCTGGATGTCAACCGTAGTGGGTTCTTCAATCACAAGAGGACACGCAGGCTTAACAGATGGGTAAGGCATCATCAACTTTTCGGCTCTACTCTGAATCCAAGCAAAATAGAGGTCATAGGCTCGACTATTGCTCTTCCCAAAGGAAACCTTCCCTCTTTTGTGGATATTGCTCCAAGCATGCTCAACTCTGGCTAAGGTATCCCCCTCCAATAATCCGGTGAGATACATAGATTCCTGTATCTTTTCACTCTTCAGAGAACTTCTCAATGCGTACCCAAATTGCCTGATTGCAATGGACGGGTTATAGTTTATGTAACCCTTCCTTCCCACTAGCGGGACGTTAGGAAAGCTTCCAAAACTATAAATGATCTCGACACCCAGGATATCCCTGTCAACCCAAACAATATCCTCAGCAGACAAACTCATCAAACGTTTAGATCACTCTGATGTACCTGCAGTATTAGAGAACGAACTAGTTTTGGGAAGATGACTTACAAACCATAGATAGAACAAGGGTGCGCAACAAGATACACTCTTCCCTCTTCTATTCTTATTCTTATAGTGTACAGAATGATAAACGTCACCTAGCAGCGTAGGTATAGGATTCCTCGAAGCAAAGATACGAAACGCATCCACATCTACGAAGTCCAGAATATTAGGGAACAACATAATACCATAAACACATAAGGCCAAGATAGCACTAAACACCACCCAACAACCCTCCTTGGCAAAATGTCGAGCTTTATCCACCAGAAAAGGTAACGGAAACCCAGATATTCCATTTCTCTTAGCTACTTTCCCAGTCAACTCAGAGGCGTCTAAATGTAAAGCTGCAGCAAGCTTAGCCAGATTTGGCTCATCCTTAGTATGATAGAATGGTATCTGGTCAAGAATAGGCAGTCTTAGCAATGCAGAGAATTCCTCTAATGTTGGTGCCAGCATATAACTCTGAAAATTAAAGCCTCTCAACTGAGGATCGTAGAACTAAAACAGAGTCTGAAGACCATTCAACTCATTCAAAGAAGGCTTACATACAACACTCAAAAGCTTCCCATAGGACTATCTAAAGTCTTCCATTACTGTCTTGTCGGCTAAAGAAATCAAACTCCGCAAAGCTCCAATATCGGGTGCTGGAAATTTGTAGGCCAATGTCCTCCTTAAAGGCTCCATGTCAGAAATAAGGAACAAGATCACTAGAATCGAGGAAGAGATATGCACCTGCAACATAAATACATGTTAATGAAATGTCATATGATGATGCACATGCAAATGCAAACAGGGGATCAAGATTGTTGTGCTGTTGATTGAGAAGAACCAGCGCTTCAGTTTAGCAAGAACATAACACTGATACTGATAAGAGGAACCTCTGATATCGGGAACACAGATTCACACTGCAAAGAAAACCAGGTAATTTGAAAGTCAAGGTTTCCTGCATAACCCAATCCCTCTCACAGGTATGGACCTATCCACTGATAATGTTGGGCATCTTATGCGTTCATCAGCGTCATAGACTTTCAAGAAACGATGATACGTTCACCATTTCTGGTTTAGCATCATAATCTCCCAAAGCGGCCTCACTTAGCTAAATCACAAATGATTGGTCCCCAGAGTCGACAACCCTCAGATCTGAAATCCTCTCAACAGCCCACTGGGCTGGAAAGAAAGTCATCAAAGAGAATCTCGTCTGAGCGCGAATTTCGTGGGAACTAGTGCATGCCTAACATATAGGTTCACCACTACTTTCCACTTCTAATACTATGTTTGTACTCAAGCCCAGGTCCGACTTATCTCTCAATGGGACATTCCCTTCCCACAGCACAACAATAATGATATATACAATGCTGAAAGTAAATTCAGAAAGATATATGAAGTACAACGCGTATATACATACACCCAAAATATAAACAACCAAGCGCTAGAATTGACTTGCATAGGGAACCATCATAGTCCCCAACTGCAAAAAACACCCGGCAGAAAATAGAAGAGTCGCCACCTTTTGTTATTTATCCCAAAGAGAGGGAATGGAAACAGTCGGAAAAACCTAACGAAAAAGGAAAAAGACGAGGTCATCGCAACCAAGTACTGGATTCGGGAGTCGGTTACGCAAGGGGAAGGTATGAGCACCCCTCACGTCCGTCGTACTCGACGGGATCCATGCTTGTTGTCTATCTAAGGGTGTGTTTAATCTATCTATGCTAAAGGCTCACAGGACAAAAAGAAAAGAAAAATGACTCGGCAGAGCATCGCCGCTCTATGCCTACGTATTCCCTCGTGCAATGGGAAAGTCAGAGTCAACGTAGTTTGGCTAACTATGGGAGAAAGGGGGGGGGGAGGAAGGTTTCTCACCAAGACATCGCGTCTTGTGCCTACGTATCCTCATCTGGTACGAGAAATCAGAGCAAACGTAGTTCGGGGTAACGAGAACATCGGTTGGTTAAACACGTTTTACCCGAGTAGGGTTAAACCTTCGTTCTAGCAGTTAGGGACAATGCTTGTTTGCGGTAGAACCAAAGCTTAACAACACTCTTTTTATGAAAAAGGTTTTCCATTATTAAGGGTCCTAAAGGAAAAAAAGAATTTTGAAGTTGTTTTTCTGTCTTTTAGAGAATAAGTGTTTTGAGTTTAATTTGCAACTCATGTTGCACTAAAGACTATGACCTAGGAGCGAATGCGTCGCGTATCGTCCAAAGGACATACACTAACATTCTAGACAATTGAGAGGCAACCACCCAATCATCATTTCCCAAGTACTTAAGGCTCGTAACGCACAATATTCATTAACCTTTATTAAGTGTTTAGACATGATTCGAAGATGAGAAGAGAAAGGGGACAAACTAAAGGGAGACTAACTCAAACCTAGTAGTTGTCATGCAAAATGGACCTATGATTGAGGTTAGGGAATGCTACCTAATGTTAGCATGCATGGCTTCCAACCTAAAGTCTATCATAACCTCAAAAGAGATTAGAGGTCCTATAGGGAGCATGGCAAAGCAAAAGAAGAGAAGAGCAAACGAAAATGCAAATATGCAAACACGTAATGCACAAATAGAATAAAGTGAGGGAGGAAAATAGTGTGGGGCAGCAGCCGCCACAAGCGTGTCTCGACCTCAAGCATGCATATGAAAGATGCAAAACACAATATGAAATGCAAATGCAAGAAGGCAAGTAAACATATACCATCACTACGAACAACAACACATAAGTGTGCATCCAAGTGGAAAGCAAACACTAGTCGACAAAATCTCGATTAAACAACCAAAACTGCGACATATGTCCCAAAACATTTCACTTCTAATGCATCATATTGAACTACGATGATTCGATGTGAAACCATGCTCAAACAAGCAAGAAAAACAGCAAAATAGACCTACTGGCACAATGTTAATTGGTTAACGCCAGAGGTTAACCGATTAACCACTTAAAAATGGCTAAAAATTTGGAAATTTATACATGTTAATCGGTTAACACCAGGCGTTTACCGATTAACACCTTGAAAAGTTTGAAAATTTTGAATATCTGAAATGGTTAATTGATTAACTAAATGTGTTAACTGATTAACATTTTGCCAACAGCAAAAAAACAACAACAGAGCAGCATGTTCAGCAAATAAGCACTTATCCGATCAACCAGATGATCGCATAATCACTTAATCGCAAAATTAAACTAGCAAATCATGATTCAAACAGCATATGAATAGATTAACACAACCAAATCATGAATCAAACGGATCAAATTGACCAAAAGTTAATCAAATATGAAAATCCACATGATTATGCAAATAAGCTAAAAAAACGCTATGGATCTAGAATTCCAACCTTCGAAGCGGAGATTTTCTTTGGTTAGTGTTGATTCAACTGTAATTGAACAGATCCAATGCTAGAAATCTGGAATACTTCAAGATCCACACCAATTCTTGTAGTAGCAATGAAGATCCTTCAAGATCAATCCAAAATAAGCCAAATAATCACCTCCAAAATCACTTCCAGATTCAGATCCAATTTTGCACGAAAATTGAATAAAGAAATGGATTCAATGGAGAGAATGGATGAAGGTTTAGCTCTTAGAAATCAAGGATTCCAATGAAGAATTAATGATTTCAATGAGAAGAGCTTTAGTGAGGGTTTTGGAGATTGGAAAATTGAGAGAGATTGAGATCAATTCTGAAAATGAGAGTGAATTATGAGGGATTAGCCCCTTTGGTTTGGAGTGGAGCACTTAAATATCACCTAGGCTTGGATCCAAATGTAAGGTTTTGAAAAATTGGGTTGGAATGAGGAATGGGCATTTGGAGGGAAAATGAAACTAACCAAATTTCAAATAGGTTCTAGATCCTTCCGAAAGTGAAAATCATACTTGCACATGACCAAAATTGGACCCCAAAATGACTTGTATTGAAAATTCACGTGCAGAGGCAAAATCTGCACTAGTTAATCAATTAACCATATAGGTTAATCGGTTAACACCTTCAAAATTTTACATTTGACCTGATTTTGACTTGGTTAATCGATTAACCATATGTGTTAATCGATCAACACCTCCAAAATTTAAATTTGGCGCCTTTTGGAGGGAAATCTGCCTGTTTGCTCGTTTCTTGCCGTTTTAAGCCCTGTTCAACTTCTGAAACTTGTTTTTGAATATCATAACCATGAAAATGCATGTGATAGCCTTAATGCTTCTTTTTGAGCTGAAAATATCTTGCAAAAAATAAAATAAAATTGGTCGTCCGTCCGCTGGGCGAAATAAATGTCAGAGCCTCTGATGCTCGCTGTTCAGGTTCATGCACTGAGATGAAAACTGAGCCATGGGAAAACCTTGATCCTCTGTCTCAAGAACGAATGTTATGCAAATGAAAAAAATGCGAAAATGCAAAGAAGCAGAAGCCAGACGCTGCTAAAACGAAATGGAAAATTTTGGGGTGCCACAATCGTTCCTTAGAAACCCTGATTTTGACTATATGGAACCCTAACTCATCTGCATCTTGACAAAGACAAACTTGAAATAGGTTAAGGTTAAATAATCAATGTTGATGCTCCTAGAATGCTAATGGAACCTAGGGGGAAACATTTGGGGTATGACAAGTCAGTTGAAGCATGATAGAGGTGAAGTTGTTTACTTGGCTAAGATGAAGTCAAAATCTTTAACCAACCTGGAGAAAGAGCTGCCCGAGGAGCTCATGGTGCAAGAGCGGATTTGTCAGGATCTGAAGAGTAATGATAGCATTTTGAAACATAGAAATAAGAATTTAGACAAAGTGTATATGGTGATATCTAAATTCAATGAGAAATGGAATGCTACGGTAACTGCTAACAAAAATAAGGAAGACTAGCTTCATAGTCAGATCGATAAGCTGAAGGCCCAACTCAAGGTCAGGGAAAGAGAAGTGATGGTAGAATCATCTCGTAGATGCAGAAGTGAGCAGAAACTCTGTGAGACTCTATCAGCGCCTGACGAGCTCGAGATACGAGCAGGTTTGAAGAGACCCAGGTTGAAAGATATTGAAATTCTGGTATGCAGGTCTGAGATGTTCCAAGAACATTGATCTCTGCCAAAACAGAACAAGGGCAGAACCTGAACAATTTAAATTTCTTTAAATTGTCCCAATGTCATGACTAACGTTATGACGTCTGTTGTAACATCAACTCCTCTTTAGAAAAACCAGACATGCCAAGGCTTGATTCTTCAATGAGGAAGGGTCATAAAAGAAACCTTTACACAAGGATTTGCGCTTTCCTTAAGTAGAGACTTCTTCAGAAAGTTAGAGATAACTGCCACTTATCCTTGACCTCTAAGATGAGCAAGGTCACATGCTCCTATGCACTTAGATCAGAAATAAACTGACCCAAGCAGTGCTATCACCAACACCATCTTCTAGACAAGTTTTTTTTCCAGGAAGCTTTCTATTTAGATGCTTCTAGTAGAAACTAGCACACATCAACTGCACTACAATACTCCAAGATTAGGAATAAATAGATCTAAGAGAAATGTCTTCATCTTCACTTTCATCAGCACTACATTCTAGCCTTAGTTTCTTGCCAAGAACCTTACTAGAATGAAGACAAATCCAGCTAAATTTCCTTTGATCTAGTGATTCACTCCATGAATCAACAGAATTCTGCACAATCTCTGCTGATGGAATGTCTCAACAAATCAGGGGTTGCCACTTGTGCACCAACTGATGAGTCAACTTGATCATCAACTATGTATAATTCATTAAATATTTGAGAATATCTCAAATAGTAATGAATCTTAAATCCTTATAACGACATATATCAACACACAACTCTCTTCATTCCATTGCTCCCGATGTTGGAATGACTAGAGCTTTTAAAAATGTTGATATCAGAGTTCTTTCATCAGAAAAATATGCAGCGGAACCACCAAAAGAACATCTTCAGAATGCCATAAACAAGATGTTAGAACACCTTATAGGACACCATACAGAAGAAGAAGCCATTCCTTCTTGAGTATATGATCTGATTTCTCCAGGAAGAGCATTCAACAAATCACATAGGCTCCTATATCAGATAGTACAACAGCAGATACACATAATCCATCAGCAGCCCAAACATTTAGCAAGATTAGCAAGACAGCTATAACTTCTCCTTGTTCAAAACACCAGAAAGTATCTCCCCATATCTCATCCAGAACAGACAGGATGCCTGCTCTGATACCAATTGAAATTCTGGTATGCAGATCTCAGATGTTCCAAGAACATTGATCTCTACCAAAACAGAACAAGGGCAAAACCTGACCAATTTAAATTTCTTTAAATTGTCCCAATGTCATGACCAACGTCATGACGTCTGTTGTAACATCAGCAGGCTGACAGACCTATTTATCTAACCATTTAAATTGTGCAGAATTTTAAATACGGAAAGGTAAATAACATAATGAATTGTTTACCCAGTTCGGTGCAACCTCACCTACATCTGGGGGCTACCAAGCCAGGAAGGAAATCCACTATTAGTAGAATCAATTCAGAGCTAAACTCCCCCATTTACAACTCCTCACTTAATCTCTACCGAATGCAATTTCTGCCTAGAGACCACTAGACAAGAGTATACCCGCTCACCCCCCTTAATCGCTGCAGTGATATACAATTCACAATTACAAAAGAGATATGAAGACACACTTCAAACACACCTTGATCTTGCTTCACAGATTTGATCAAGAGAAACACACTCTTGCTTAACAGCTTTGAGTGACATAATGAACACAACAGTTCATACGCACTAAACCAATGCAATTATACAGCAGATAATTGCTTGGCATGCAAGTATCCTAAGATACACGTGAAGAACCAAAATTCTTCACTCACACAATTTACATGAAGAGTAAACTCTTCACTCACAAGTAAGACCTAACAGTTTAAACATGTCTACCACAATGCATCCAAAGATACAAAGGGTGACTTACAAAGTCACACACAAGGAATCTTAAAACCCTACTTCTACACTCAAGTTTTTCTTGTTGTGAGTGCTTTTTTTTTCTTACTTCTGCGCCTCCTTAAATAGTAATGTAGACTGGGCTTAGGATGATCAGAAGTAACAAACATTAGGTTTAACCAAGTCAAACCACTTTCCATAATTCAAGGAGCTTTTAAATAGGTCATAGGAATTTCAGCACTGCCTAGAATCTCGTCTGAGATAAATAAGAAACCCTAACAGGTTTCCTGAAACTTAGCTTGAGCTTACTCATGCATTATAACAGAAAACCAACATGCGTCCTTGCTGTCAGCTACCTGATGTCATATGCTTGATGTCATAACCTCCAGCATGACATTCAACTCTCTTTGTGCTAGCTGACTAAACTTACCCTGCAGAGCACTTTTGCAGAATCTTCTTCATAACAGTAGAAACAAATGTTTTATAGTTTCCTAAAAAGTCTCAAAGATCCTTTTTATGAACACCAATTAATTCTGCACTTTGTTCCTAATGATTCACTTTGACCTGCACATACTAATGAGGAATATCCAACAGGATCTCATCAAACCATAATACCTCTGTCAAGAAGTATAAAATAGCAGCTTCTACTGTACCAGATAGCGATGTCATGACATTGGTAATGACATCCTGATTAAAACATATGACAACAGTTCTGTCATACCGGTAGATGTGGATGTTATAACATTGGAAATGACATTAGTGCAGGATCATGTTTTACCAAAATTTAGCCAATCATAGAAGCATGGACAATCACATAATCATAGAACTAACAATCTCCCCTTTTGGCAAATTTTGGCTAAAACAATCAAACACCTTATCAGGGCAGCAGCAGTCTGTCTTACTCCCCTTTAATAGTTAGTTGCACCTACAATACCTCTATCTTACTCTCCCTTAGTTTAGTCAAAAATTGACAAAAATTGGAGTAAATGTACATACATATGCTCATGGTGTCCAACCATCCAGTCATCTCACATCTCCCAAGAGATACACAACTTGCTTGATCCTCTATCAATATGAAGATTGCACCACTTCAGCACCAATCCATGGACACATATGAACACTTGCTTTCATCCCCTGCTGAACTCACTCAAACACAGCTCCTTGAGAATACACCCTCACCTAATGCATCCTCACAAGTTGTCATACACACGAAGGTCTTAGAAGAGCACACCAGTAGCAACTTACCGAATCATAAACACCAGAACATCATGGAGAGAAATAACCTCTCATGAAGTTTCCTTAGAGACACAATGTTCAAACATTCTGTCTGCCATTACAAAATTATTCTTAAGTATGTTAAGAAATAATTCCTTCATCCAACATTCAGACTGTAAGAACCAAGGCAGGGACTACATCTCCTATTATCCAGATCCATCAATAGCTGGGACACACAACCATGCTTCATCATGATGAGCAACAACCTCCACAACATCAACTCCACATGACTTTACCTCATGATCATTGTCATTGAATCTTGAGTTCTTGCCTTGTCTGAAGCTGCACCTTCAGGAGTGACATTTTTGACATCTCCAATTAAAGGATAATCAATTAAACACTTGCCACAAGTAATAATTGATTTTAAATCCCCAATTTGTGCCACACAAATATTGTGTAGAAAAAACTAAATTCTCCCAGACAATGACCAATGTTGTTTCCTAGGTCTTCACAAGAGGTAAGCATAGCCCTAGAAAAATACACCAGCCAACACAATGTCAAGACATCTTGTCTGACATTATGACCTCATCAATGGTCCAAGAACACAAGCTTGCCTGAGATTCAGCAAACTTTGTACACACTACAACAATGCAGCTGCACATCAGATAGGTACACCGCTCCCTCTATCATGCATAATCAGCACTCCCTAAAAGAGAGAATCCAAACACATGAAAACTTACTGGAAACATCTTCATATACACACATTGGGAGCATATGTAACTCTGCACCCCTTGTTTCACACACCACACCAGAACCAAACCTTATAGGAGAGGTAGTCACATGATAGACATAACTCTCTATAAAATTACTTAGATTCATTTTTGAAGAATTGGAGCAATCTTCAAGGTGTAAGGGTGAAAGTCCTTCCATATGCACAAGATCAAGTGTGATGATGTCTTGATCCTCATCTTCACCAGTTATAAAACACTTAGATAGAGACCACAAATCCCTTCAGTGGAGGTCAAATCATAAGGCTCTCTTCCAATAAGCTTGTACACGTCTGAGTTGATCTATTGACACCCAATGACAGAGCCAAGAACAGAAATACTATCAAGTTCATCATGAACTAGAACAGTAACACAAGGTCACAACATCTGGTATGACATTCCCCCTACTAGAGGCATATACTCACAAACTGCTTGAAACCACAAACAATCTTCAGAAGTAACTGTACTATTGCAACAACATTTCCTAGATAGAAGTCTACCTCCCCATATCAAGGATAACTAGTGCTCTATTTCCAGAAGAACGTGAATGGAAAACATAAGACTCATCTTCATGTCTTCAAGAGCGCACTCCTTGTCCAACACACCTGCTGAACTCATTCACTCACTACTTGAACCACAACTAACTAGTACACCCATCAGACAGACGCTCTCCCCCTATCTTCTACAAAAGCTGCTCCAAGATCACCATATTATATCTCAAGACCAACTTCATGCTCATACAGTGAGAAGGTACCAAACTGATCCACCTCTTCCTAGAGTTACCTGTAGCAGAAGAACCCACTTCTTCACAAGTATTCTGACCTTAGCCTATGATGGAAATCCCATACTCCAAGGCATTCTTTACCTCATCATTCTCCCGTATGATAGGTTATAACACTTCTGGTTTAACTGGTGACTATTCACATCATAGTCCAGATTTTTATGCAGTGAGCCACTCCAGTCTGGTACAATACCTTCACATCATACTCCAAGACAGTCCTTTTACCTCATCATTCTCCCGTATGACAAGATATAATACTTCTTAGTTAAGATGTGAATCACTAGTTCCACACCAGATCTTAAAGTCCTTCTCCAAGGAAGAACAACCCAGATGGTACATACCACAAACATGGCATCCAATGGTTCTTTATATGCCCACAACTGGACTTACTACATCTTAGTAATCTACCTGAAGATCTTCACAGCTCCACCAGCTTGATCAAATACATCTCCAAAAGAAGGTACTCTTCCATACACAACTTAGAGCTTCTACCACAAGCTCCAATATAGAACCAGAACTTCCATTGGTATTCAACCAACTACCCTTTTGCACGAGAGTAATTTAAAAGCATTCTACTTAAATAACCAAATGCCACTGTTTGGTTACTCAGCATCTTTCAGATCTCTAGGAAATCTTCTAATCCACCAAGCAAGCTTGATCTACAAGTTACATATCCTACTTGCTCCATAGCCAGCCAACTTGGATACACTGAGACTTAGACCTGTAACATCATAGCTTTTGAAGTCACAACATTTGATCAGACATCCTGCTGAAGGGTTCAGGCGTTCAATCTGCCACATAGAATAACCTTATTACTCTATCAGAAGGAGTACATAGACTTGAATTTGAGTAGATACCCTCTATCACATCAAGTACTTTGAAATGTATTTGCTTCAAAAGCTCCTCTTTAGAAAAACCAAACATGCCAAGGCTTGATTATTCAATGAGGAAGGGTCACAAAAGAAATCTTTACATAAGGATTCCCGCTTTCCTTTAAGTAGAGACTTCTTCAGAAATTCAGAGATAACTGCCACTTTTCCTTGACCTTTAAGATGAGCAAGGTCACATGCTCCTATGCACTTAGATCAAAAATAAACTGACCCAAGCAGTGCTATCACCAACACCATCTTCTAGACAAGTTTCTTGCCAGGAAGCTTTCTAGTTAGATGCTTCTAGTAGAAACTAGCACACATCAGCTGCACTCCAATACTCCAAGATTAGGAATAAACAGATCTAATAGAAATGTCTTCATCTTCAATTTCATCAGCAATACATTCTAGCCTTAGTTTCTTGCCAAGAACCTTACTAGAATGAAGATAGATCCAACTAAATTTCCTTTGATCTAGTGATTCACTCCTTGAATCAATAGAATTCTGCACAATCTCTGCTGATGGAATGTCTCAACAAATCAGGGGCCTGCGACTTGTGGACCAACTGATGAGTCAACTTGATCATCAACTAAGGATAATTCATTAAATATTTGAGAATATCTTAAATAGCAATGAATCTTAAATCCTTATAATGAATCCTTCTTTGAACTTCATGGATAACCAATTAAATACGTGTGTAGTTCACACATAGCAATTGATCTTAAATCCATACAACTTGTTGAGAAGACCATCAGATATATATTTACACTACAGTAATACCAACAGTATTCCTTAGTATAAGTATCTCTAATGTTGAAACATCAAGGCTGACACCCTTGACTTAACCTGCCTATGACTTCCTCTTGCTAATAGAGCTCTTGCAAAGCATGAATGGTGAAAATAAATCACCTCCCATTATACCATCTATGAGCACCAGAGATCTTCAAAAATCCATTTACAGCATGAGCACCAGACTATCTTCCTGAAAGAGCTCTTCTCTTCAAATTGACTTTAAGGTACATCATAAAACCAATCTTCCAAGTATGAAGTCAGCAATGACATATATCAACAGGAAGCTCTCTTCATTCCATTGCTCTCGATGTTGGAATGACTAGAGCTTTTAGAAATGTTAATATCAGAGTTCCTTCATCAGAAAATATGCAACGGAACCACCAAAAGAACATTTCCAACATGCCATAAACAAGATGTCAGAACACCTTATAGGACACCATACAGAAGAAGAAGCCATTCCTTCTTGAGTATATGATCTGATATCTCCAGGAAGAGCATTCAACAAATCACATAGGCTCCTATATCAGATAGTACAACAGCAGATACACATAATCCATTAGCAGCCCAAACATTTAGCAAGATCAGCAAGACAACTATAACTTCTCCTTGTTTAAAACACCAGAAAGTATCTCCCCAGATTTCATCCAGAATAGATAGGATGCCTGCTCTGATACCAATTGAAATTCTGGTAAGCAGATCTCAGATGTTCCAAGAATATTGATCTCTGCCAAAACAGAACAAGGGCAGAACCTGACCAATTTAAATTTCTTTAAATTGTCCCAATGTCATGAACAACGTCATGATGTCTGTTGTAACATCAGCAGGCTGACAGACCTATTTATCTAACCATTTAAATTGTGCAGAATTTTAAATACGGAAAGGTAAATAACATAATGAATTGTTTACCCAGTTCGGTGCAACCTCACCTACATCTGGGGGCTACCAAGCCAGGAAGGAAATCCACTATTAGCATAATCAATTCAGAGCTAAACTCCCCTGTTTACAACTCCTCACTTAATCTCTACCCAATGAAATTTCTGCCTATAGACCACTAGACAAGAGTATACCCACTCACTCCCCCTCAATCACCGCAGTGATATACAATTCACAATTACAAAAGAGATATGAAGACACACTTCAAACACACCTTGATCTTGCTTCACAGCTTTGATCAAGTGACACACACTATTTCTTAATAGCTTTGAGTTACACAATGAACACAACAGTTCATACACACTAAACCAATGCAATTATACAGCAGATAATTGGTTGGCATACAAGTATCCTAAGACACACGTGAAGAACTAAAATTCTTCACTCACACAATTTACGTGAAGAGTAAACTCTTCACTCACAAGTAAGACCTAACAGTCTAAATATGTCTACCACAATGCATCCAAAGATACAAAGGGTGACTTACAAAGTGACACACAAGGACTGTCAAAACCTTACTTCTACACTCATGTTTTTCTTGTTGTGAGTGCTTTTTTTCTCTTACTTTTGCGCCTCCTTAAATAGCAATGTAGACTGGGCTTGGGCTGATCAGAAGTAACAAACATTAGGTTTCACCAAGTCAAACCACTTTCCATAATTCATGGAGCTTTTAAATAGGTCATAGGCGTTTCAGCATTGCCTAGAATCTCATCTGAGATAACTAAGAAACCCTAACTGGTTTCCTGAAATTTATCCTGAGCTTACTCATGCATTATAACAGAAAACCAACATGTGTCCTTGCTGTTAGCTACCTGATGTCATACACTTGATGTCATAACCTCCAGCATGACATTCAACTCTCTTTGTGCTAGCTGACTAAACTTACCCTGCAGAGCACTTCTGCAGAATCTTCTTCATAACAGTAGAAACAAATGTTTTATAGTTTCCTAAAAAGTCTCAAAGATCCTTTTTATGAACACCAATTAATTCTGCACTTTGTTCCTAATGATTCACTTTGACCTGCACATACTGATGTGGAATATCCAACAGTATCTCATCAAACCACAATACCTATGTCAAGAAGTATAAAATAGCAGCTCCTGCTGTACCAGACAGCAATGTCATGAAATATGTAATGGCATCTTGATTAAAACATATAACAACAGTTCTGTCATACCAGTAGATGTGGATGTTATAACATTGGCAATGACATTAGTGCAGGATCATGTTTTACCAAAATTTAGCCAATCATAGAACCATGGACAATCAAAGAATCATGGAACTAACAGATACTTTTGGTGAAGATGCTTGGGAGGATTATAATCACTTCCTTAGAGATGTTATACACAAAAAGGACATCCTCATTAGAGAATTGGTTGCTAGACCAGATCATCTGGACACGAAGATGATGCTCAAGGAGGCTCAGATCTGGAGTGAGAAGCATGGTTGTTGGGGAGGATCATCTTCTGATATGTCATAGTAGTTTCTCTTATTTTATATCTTGATCATCACCAGATCTGTTGGACGGGGTCAGTACCTTTTTGTATTCAGATCTTTCTCGTTTATTGATATGTATTATCTCAGCTTTACTTGATATATGAGAAGATTTATTATGGTATTCTTATCCATTTCTACTGTTCATGTATATTGAAACAAGAATTAAGGGGGGAGATCTCCTTGTAAATAATTAGACATGTTTGCATTTTGCATTTTTCATTTTCATTTGCACCGCAGGTGTCTGCAGTGGCCTTTTGTTCTTATCTCTGCTTGGTTTTCTTTAATAACAGGATTGAGAATTTCAGTTTCCATAGATACTTAACTCGAGGGAATCAATAGCGTGTTATGGATCAGGTTCAAGTTGAGTTGCAGGAAGTCAGGGCTCGCATGTCCCAATTTATGAAGCTTATGTATAATTTTGCAAACAGACAAAAACAGTTGAGGACTCTGGTCTAACCTCTAATAGCACAGGTTGATAAAGAGGGTGTTTTGCATGAAGGTGTAGATGCTTTTGATTGGCTGCATTTTATGGCAAAACATTAGAGTGTATATGAATGTCATGACTGATGTTATGACATACACTAAGAGTATTCTGCAGGGTAAGTAAAGTTGGATGTCATGACTGGATGCTGTATCATTGATCGTATGACATCAGGCGTGCAGTTTTAGTTTTCTGGTATTTAGAATGAGGAAACTCAGGAAATATTTTAGAAGCTCAAGCTGGAAGTCAGGAAACATTTTAGAAGCCCTGGCGAAATAAAATGTCCCTGACCTAACTGGTAAGGATGCAGATTCGTGAAAAGAGGTTTATCTTGGGTAAACCTAGTTTCTCCATCAAGGCCCAAAGCAAGTCTGTTGCTATAAATAACAGAAGGACCATTCCTAATAAGAGAGAGCTTGAAGAGAGAGCTTTTGGAGAGAAACTAGAGAGTGTATCTTGTGAGTGAAGAGGTTGTTCTTCACGTGGTTTGTGTGAGAAAAGAATTTTGGTTCTTCACTTGTGTCTTAGGATACTTGTATGCCAAGAAATTGTTAGTCGTACAGTTGAATTGGTTTAGTGTGTATGAACTGTTGTGTTCATTGTGCCACTCAAAGCTTTTAAGCAAGAGGGCTGGGTCAGTTGATCAAAGCTGTGAACCAAGATCAAGGTTTGTGTTTGAAGTGTGTCTTCATAATTCTATTATAAATTGGTTTATATCACTGCGGTGATTGAGGGGGAGTGAGTGGATAAACTCTGGTCTAGTGGTCTCTAGGCTGAAATGTCATTGGGTAGGTCTTAAGTGAAGAGTGCAAATGGGGTGTTTGACTCTGAATTAATTCTACTGATAGTGAATTTCCTCCCTGGCTTGGTAGCCCCCAGATGTAAGTGTGGTTGACACTGAATTGGGTGAACAATCTCTTGTGTTATTTACTGCTTTCCAATAATATCTTATTAGTAATATCAATAGCCTATGTTACAGTGGATGTCATAACATGCATGATAACATCCTTCGTGTGCTTGCCAGAATTTTAATTGGCATCAGAGTAGGCACCCTGCCTGTTATTTTCTGGATGAGATCTAGCAAAGATAAATTCTGGTACTATGAATAAAGACATAGGATTCACAAATAGACCACCAATTTTGGATGGCTCTAATTATGACTATTGGAAACCTAATATGATTGCATTCTTGAGGTCTCTAGATAGCAAGGCATGGAGAGCTGCAAAATCAGGATGAGAACATCCAGTAAAGACTGATAAAGATGGATTGGCTGTAGCTATACCTGAAGAGGAATTGACCAAAGAGAAACAAGCCATGGCTCTTAGGAATTCTAAAGCTTTAAATGCTTTATTCAATGGTATCGAAAAGAACATCTTCAGACTGGTGCATCATTGTGAGCTGACTAAAGAGGTTTGGGATACTCTCAAAATAACTCATAAGGGAACCTCTAAAGTCAAGATGTCAAGACTTCAATTGCTGACCACCATGTTTGAAAGTCTGAGGATGAAGAAGGATGAGACTATTCATGAATTCTACATGAATATTCTTGAAATTGCAAACACCTCAGGAGCTTTGGGAGAAAAGATGTATGAAGAAAAGCTTGTGAGGAAAATTCTCAGGCCTTTGCCTAAAAGGTTTGCCATGAAGGTCACTGCCATTGAAGAAGCTCAAGACATGTGCAACATGAAGGTGGATGAACTCATAGGTACTCTCTAAACATTTGAGATGGGCATGTGTGATCAGGCTGTGGAGAAAAAGAACAAAAGCATAGCCCTTGTGTCAAAAGCTGGAGAAGTTTTTGATGAAGACAATGGTGAAAGTGAGGAAAATTTGTCATAAGCAATAGCCTTTCTTGGTAGACAATTCAACAAACTGATCAAAAAAATAGACCATAAGTCTAAGCCATATGTCAAGAACAACTCCTCTAACACCAACAAAAGGGAAAAATCTGAAGAAACATCTAACCAAGGAAAAGGAGTTCAGTGTTATAAATGTGAGGGTTATGGTCACATTAAAACTGAGTGTCCCACCTATCTCAAGAAGCAAAAGAAGGGATTAGCAGTCACTTGGGATGATGGAGATTCTGAGAGTGGATCAGAAGATGAGTCTGCAAAACATGTCACTGCTCTGAACAATGTATGTATATATGATGGTGATTCAAGTGAAGATGAGCTGACTTATGATGAACTTGCTGATTCATATAAGAAGCTGTGCAACAGAAGTGGAGAATTATATCAGCAAGGGGAGAAACAGAAGAAACTCATAAGGGAGTTAGAGGCTAAGAAGAGGGAGCATCTTGCAACATTAGGTCTCTCAAAAGGGAAGCCAGCTTGTTGAAATCTAATCTTGATCACATGTCCAAATCCATAAGGATGTTGAACCCTGGGACTGACATTCTTAGAAAATCCTAAGAGTGGTCAGACAGCAGGAAACATGTTTGGACTGGGATTTGTTGGTGAACAGAAACCCATCTTGGGGTTCAAGAAGCCAAAGACTGAGAATCAGAGGTCAATATGGATGTCACCAGTAATGTCACAACATCAAAGGAATAGAAGTTGGCACCAGACCAAGAACAAATTCCAAGGGTATAGGTGTTACTATTGTGGAAAACTTGGGCACATTAAACCCCTCTGCTTTTGGTTACATGGTTTTCCAAGTCATCCTTATCAAGGCAAACCCAAACTGAGTGCTCATATCAAGAAACAACATCTTGCTAGACCTAAGAAGGAAATTCCTGTCAAGAAGCAACAATGGGTTGCCAAGGAGGTTGCTCTAGTAGCTCATACCTTTCTTAGGATGCCAACCAAAGAAGATTGGTACTTTGACAGTGGCTGCTCTAGACACATGACTGGAACGGAGAGCCGTTTAGTAAATATCAAACCTCATTCCTCAAGTCATGTAACATTTGGTGATG
>CAWUDS030006902.1:0-29976 GCA_963859935.3 Lathyrus sativus
TAAGATATTTCAAGACTCAGACTGGGGCAAGCTTTCCAATCACCCAGCAGATCAGTCATCTTCAACATCAGACAAGCTGAAGCATTATTAGTTTGTCTACAACAGACAACTAAATTGGGGCAGTTTGCTTGAAGAATCACCAAGCAACTATTTATCCTTCCTACAAGGATCATCTATTTGATAAAATTTATCAGTGTGGCAGAGATGTGTTCAGCGGTAGCATCTTTAGTCCTCAAGAAGAATGGCAGTGATCTCCGTGTTGAGTAATCAGTCTTCCAGTCTTGTCATCTCACCAAAAGAGTCGAGCCTTGTCGTCGGTATTTGCATTTGCATTCAATCATATATCATAGCATAACTCATATACATATGCATGTCATGAGTGTTTCATCCTCATTTGCATTTCTCCTGAGGTCGTGTTTTATCCACATCTTACCTTGTGATCAAAGTCCAACTCACTTGGCACCTACCAAATAGTTTTGTGTCGTGTCTATCTGATGTTCTTCCAGATATGACATTTCTTATCTGATGGTTTTCCAGATATTTACCTTGATTCTGATGTTTTTCCAGAATCTATCCGATGTTTTTCCGGATATGTTTCTCTCTCTGATGTTTTTCCAGATTGAGTCTTTGTTCTAATGTTCTTCCAGAACTTATTGATGGTTTTCCAGATATTTACCTTTAATTCCGATGTTTTTCCGGATATGTTTCTCTCTCTGATGTTTTTCCAGATTGAGTCTTTGTTTTGATGTTCTTCCAGAACTTATCTGATGGTTTTCCAGATATCCCTTTAATCCTGATGGTTTTCCATAATCTATCAGATGTTTTTCCGGATATGTTTCTCTCTCTGATGTTTTCTAGATTGAGTCTTTGTTTTGATGTTCTTCCAGAACTTATCTGATGGTTTTCCATATATTTCCCTTGATTCTGATGTTTTTCCAAAATCTATCCGATGTTTTTCCGGATACATTTATCTCTCTGATGTTTTTCCAGATTGAGTCTTTGTTCTGATGTTCTTCCAGAACTTATCTGATGGTTTCCAGATATCCCTTGATCCTGATGGTTTTCCATAATCTATCAGATGTTTTCCGGATATGTTTCTCTCTCTGATGTTTTTCCAGATTGAGTCTTTGTTCGGATGTTCTTCCAAAACTTATCTGATGGTTTTCCATATATTTCCCTTGATTCTGATGTTTTTCCAAAATTTATCCGATGTTTTTCCGGATACATTTATCTCTCTAATGTTTTTCCAGATTGAGTCTTTGTTCTGATGTTCTTCCAGAACTTATCTGATGGTTTTCCAGATATACCTTTGATTCTGATGGTTTTCTAGAATCTATCCGATGTTTTCCGGGCACATTTCTCTCTCTGATGTTTTCCAAATTGAGTCTTTGTTCTGATGTTCTTCTAGAACTTATCTGGTGTTCTTCCCGATATTCCCCTTGATTCTGATGTTTTTCCAGAATCCATCCGATGTTTTTCCGGACATGTTTCTCTCTCTGATGTTTTTCCAGATTGAGTCTTCGTTTTGATGTTTTGCCAGAACTCCTTTGTTGCTTATTTGATGTTCTTCCAGATATGTTTCCAAATCTTTTCCCATACATTTAATGCTCTTCTAAATGTTTCAGATGTACCTTCAAAATATATGTCTTCAATGTGCTTTTTCAGATAAGTTCCGGAGTTTATTCGATGTTTTTCGAGTATCTTTGGTATGTTCCGGAGTTTATTTGATGTTTTTCCGAGTATCTCTAGTGTGTCTCAGTGTTCATTTGATCTTCTTCTGAATGTCTCTGATGTTTGTTTCTGTGTCCATGTTATATTTCCAAGATTTCTCCTCACCTCATTCATTGATCTTCTGAATGTTGTGACTCTTTTCCATCCAGTCCCGTTCATGGGTGATGTCTGTCGCTTCCTCAGTGTTGCTGTCTTTCCCTAGTGTTTACTCTTGTGTTGACTCTATCCCATTTTTTCTTTTTCGCGTCTGTCTGCATTTTAGCATCTCATCTTTTTATCACGATAGAGTTCATGGCATGTCAGCATTACATAGTCTTTTCTTTTGTCCATAACATAGCATGTCATTGCATCTAAGGGCAAAATTTTCGGTTATCTGTATTTAAATACCTTTCACCAAGATTTCATAAGGATTTTCATCACTCATATCATCTGGCAAAGATATTTAAATAGGGGCAACTGTCATACCCCAAATTTTACCCTCATATTTTTTTTGCATTATCTGTATAGTTTATCACCTCTTACATTTTCATAATATTCAATTTATCAGCTGGAATAATTTTTTTGGAGAGTTTAAGCCGTTTTAGCGAGTAAATCTTATTTCAAAATTGACAAAATGTTATATTTTTCCGAATCGTGTATTTTTTGTTGATCACTTTGGTGTATTCATTTTATTTTTTCAAGTACTTCGATATAAGTTCAATTATTTGTTTTTTTTACCGTCTTTATTACTATTTTTTAAATTAATATATTTTAACTAATCATATTCTATTATTTTTTATTTATTTTATTTTTAATAGTTAATTTTTTTATATTTATTTTAGGTAGATAAATTTTAGGAGTCTACGCTTTTATAGTATATACACAAAAGATTTTGTTCAAATTTTTAGTAATATAGTCTGTATGGTACAGCCTGCAGGTCTAATCTCTCTTTCTTTTCCATGCACATACTGCATCACGCCACCCTACCATCATTAAAATGATTTAACTGATACCACTTGCAACCCAACTTTTTTTATAAAGAACATGCTTCATTTTAGGTAACAGACAATAACAAACACTAACTCACTTTTCATGAGATCCATCATAACTCTCTCCACATATTTTCAACCTAAACACCCTCATGCTAACACTTGAAAGAAAAAACCATTAAACTCTCACTGCAAGTTGTTTTTCACAACAAAGCCACAACAATCACATAATACAACACCACCATTTCCACTTCTTTTTCGGTGACCACCCTTGCTCTGCCATCACGAGTTGTGCATCTTTATTTCCACCTACACTAAATCTCTCTGTTTCGTTTCGAGGTACTGGACCTCCATTTTCCTTACCACATCTCTATCTCTCTCTCATAATAAGAAACCACTCCATACCGTCCTCTTCACGATAAAAACCTCCAACCGTATTCACCATGACGACACCGCGGTAACAGCCAGTGGCAACATTCGACATTAAGAGGATACACTGAAGCTTGACTTCCCAACTAACCATCACCTTATACTGCTTCGTATATCACACAGCGTCATCACCGCCAACCACACTTTAAGTGTTGATGCAAGTAGCATTGCACCATTGGGAACTGGATTCGTGCCGTCCTCGTCGGTAATTCTGAATCGTTTTTTTAAGTTCTATGTTCATTATTTGCTGTTTGGATTCATATTTGCCTCTTGATTTTTATTATGATTGTCTTGTTTTCATGAGTTGTTGAAGTAAATGTGTCATTAGTGTGAGAGATGATGATATTCAAAGATTACGATGACATTATTTTCCGTCTTATTTTCACAGTGTTAGCATTTTTTTCTCAAGATGGCTTTGATATTCTGGAAATGTTGCTGCTAATGGTGAAAGTTTACCTTTTTTTTTTTTGTTTTTTGTTTTTTTTTTCAAAAGAAGAACACGTGAGTAAGAGAAGCATTCTTTGTGAGAGTTTTATGTTTAGTTTTAGTGATAGCATTTTAAGAGTTAATTATTTTTTTTATACAACTAGTACATAATATTTAAAGTGATAGAATTAAATTGTTTTTTTATATATACTGGTACATGATATTGAAAGTGATAGCATGATACTTATGTGACGGTACATTACTGGTAACGCGTAAGCAGGTTCCAACATTATTTTATTTATTTATTTATTTATTTATTATTATTATTATTATTATTATTATTATTATTATTATTATTATTATTATATTATTATTTATTTTCATTTCTACTATTCTATTTTTCATATAGAAATTTTCTATTTAATTGATATTTCTAGTTGGGATATACAAAAAAACAAACAAAAGATTTTAATCATTTCTTTTTAACTCTTTTTTTATTTTATTTTTTGTTTTAATTATTTATTTGTATAATATTCAGAATGTAAAATTTTTTATTTTATTTTTATTTTTGCAATATTAAAAAATACCATTCTATTTCATGACTTGTCCACTTCCTTGTTTTGGGCACTTTCTGTTTATTTTATACGATACTTTGTTGTGTGCTTTCTATCTATTTTCACTGTGACGTTTTTCCACATATATTTGTTACTTGTATTCACGATGTTTTGCCGTGACTGTTTCTTGATTTCTACACGATGTGTTTCCATTTATCTGTTTCTTTTCTTTGATGCTTGTGACCTAATCCGAGGAAGAGACTGTATGTTGACTTTTTTATCATTGTGCATGTCCTTTGTTTATACTGTTTGTCTTTGTTGTTCTTGGTTCTTAGAACCTGGAAACCCGTGGTACCACGAACTACGGATGCTCTGATTTCTCAAGTCCCTCTTGAGGATACGTAGGCACAAGATGCGATTTCTTGGCGAGCTCACTAACAACTAACTTCTTGTTTACCTTTGCCATAAGTTTGGAGTCGTCGTGCTCTGTTTAGTCGTCCCGCCGTGGACATTTCAAATGTTTACCTTTGCAACTTAAGCTTGGAGTTGCCGTGCTCTATTTAGTCATCCCGCCGCGGACATTCCCTTCCTAGTTTAGAGTTGCCGCACTCTATATAGGTGTCTCGCTGCAGACATTTACTTGCCCCTTGGAACCTTGACAATAGTCAAGAGTTCCTCAACCCCACTGGGGGAACTACGAACGCTCTGATTTCTCGATGAGAATACGTAGGTACAAGATGCGACGTCTTGGCGAGCCATCTAACAACTAACTTCCTGTTTACCTTTGCAACTTAGGCTTGGAGTCTCCGTGCTTTATTTAGTCGTCCCGCCGTGGATATTCCCTTCTTTGATAACTTTACAACTTAGTTTAGAGTCGTCGCACTCTATGTAGGTGTCTCATTGCAAACATTTACTTTCCCTTTGGAACCTTGACCACAATCAAGAGTTCCTCACCCCTAGTTAGGGGAACTACGGTTGCTCTGATTCCACTCTCGTCGGGATACTTAGGCACAAGATGCGATGTCTTCGCGAGCATATTTTACAAACTTTATACATAATTTGTATATACTTTAGATCTTTACCTTAGCATATTTCCCTTTAGAAAGCAACTTTAACATAACACAAATACTAAACAAGAGGTTCCTGTAGAGTACTACAGATGTTTAGGATGTGAAATACCTACCCTATGCATAACCAACCCCCGAACCTTTAGATCTCTCTTTGCTTAGATTTTGGCCTTGCCTTTTACTTTGCATTTTTATAGGTTTTTCTTTCTTTAAACCTTTACTTTTGAATAAATTAAAATTCGGTTGTGAATTTGTAAGAATTAAGATTCAAGTTAATCAACCCCTTGGTATCATGATTCTCACCACAACAAACATTTACTACGGAAACATTACTACGGGAACATCACTACGGGAATATTACTACGGGACTGGAACATTGCTACGGGAACATTAACCCTTAATATTTATCAACCTACGGAAACATTAACCCTATGATTCAATTCCCTACATGAAATCGATCATACCCACGGTTATAGAATTGAACCCCACCCTTACCTTTGGAATTTAGGTCAACTCTACGCTTCCGGTTCCCGTTAGCTCTCCGGCGACTCTTCTGCAACTACCGTGAATTCTCTCTGGTGATTACTTCTTCTCTTCTCAACTTCTCTCTATCACGATCTCTTTTTCCTTTGATTTTGGTTCTGAGCAGTTTTAACGTGTTTCCTCTTTCTCCCAAAATCCCTCTTTTATATTTACTCCAATAATAATCTATAACATATATAAAGGCAATACTTGATTTTTGGTGTAGTTTTTTCTTATACCAAATTTACCCTTATTTTAAAATATATAACTTACACAATAAAAAAGCGGACAGACAGGCACGCGAGTGCCCGTCTGGACGCTAGTATATATAAAGGAAATATTAAATTTTGATATGACCTATTTTTATTTCATAATTACACCTTACTTATTTTATATTTTCCAATTTAAAAAATTAGTTTAAGTAACTTTCACATACAATAACCATTTAGACATCTATGACTCTTTTGTTTGTTTTAAATTTCTTTAAAGTTTTCTTTTAGAGTCTTTTATTTTTAAGAATGTTGGTTATTTATTTTTTTTATTATTGTTTTCAAGCTTAAAGGATGGAAATCCAATATTTCCATGAAAATAATTTTCAAAAAACTTTAGTTTTTCACTACTATTCACATTTGTTTTTATTTTGTTTTTTTTTCAAATATTGATTGGTAAATATCAACAACTTATTTACACACATATAAAAATTGAGTTACCTCACTCACTTTTGTTTTTGTTTTTTATTTATTTATAATTTTTAAATTAAATAAATTTTATAAGTATTTTTAAAAATTTTAATTTTGATGAAATACATAAATAGAAATATTTTTTATAAAAATAATATTCATGTAAATATTTACATAGAAATGCTATTACATAACTTGAAGTAACACAAAGACATCCTAAAAAAAGAAATGTCAATTAACCTTTTACATGTAAATTAATTAGAAATGTAATAAAGTTGTGAAAACCATAATTCAAAGTAAACTAAAATTATAGTAATACTTTAAAAGTAATATATAAAACAAATTAAAGCCTCAAGAAAACACCTCAAGAAAACAATTACATAAAAAGTAAGATTTAAATTCATATAAAAGAATTTTCATTTACAAAAAGTGATATTCATTTTTAAAATAAAAAGTTTATTGACTTTTTGGTACAACCTTGCATGTTGCTTTTTAAAACTAGAATACAATGAAGTCTTCCAATTATGTAAGGAGCTGAGTCGGAAGAATGTTGAAACTTGCTTCGACATAAAGGTAAGTTATACTTAATCCTTTATTTTATGCTTTTAATTATAATCAATCAATTGGATCATACTTATTCTCACTATTCTTATACGGAATAAATTTTAGATGGGGGACTTTAAAGATAAATGAAACACATGGAAGGATGAACAAACAGTTTCATCTATCGGCAAGCTAGACAATAAGGTGCATTTACCTTTTTCACAACATGTATAAAAAAAATATGTTTGTTGCATTTTCACCACTCTTTGACCAACACTTTTATCATCCTTATAAAAACAGGTGAAGCGTCTAAAAGTTTACTCTGTCGGTTGGGACTCCAAAGTGATAACAGATAAAACACAACTTTGGAAAATGGTGAAAAAAGAAATAATATCTCAAAGGATGAACAGGTTTTTATTTTATTCATTTAATAATATTTATCCATAGAATATTTTTGAATGCATGAATTTTACTTTTATTATTAGTTTATGTACGTAAAACCATGTATGTTCACTAAACTCATTATTTTTCTTATTTTTTTACCAGAAATCCACGTAATTCAAAAATAAGTCAGGGTTGTTGTTCTACCAAATCTGAACTAAAACAAAATATTTCCATTCCTCAGGTATACATTTATTTAAGCTTCAGTACACCAGTTTATAATCAAACAAATCACATGTTTTGAATGTATTTCTTTGTTGATATGACATTTCACGATGTATTTGTAGTTTTTTAAAGCTCAAGAGCGCATCGATAAAGAGATGTATGAAGAATTGATTCGAATCTTTACAAGGTAGAAAAATAATATATTACACTAATTACTATTACATTCACTATATTTTTCACTAGAGTATTTGTAATGTGAGAGTCTTACATTTTTTCTTTACTACGGAAAACAATTGCAAGGAGAGAGAAAATTCTCAAGATAAATATTTTATGTTCGGCCTTCCTCTTAAGGAACGTTATTGATTACATAGTATAAATAGTATTTTGTGTTCTTCAATTATTTAATATAATTTAAAATAACTTTGTTTGTTATTTTCAAAATGTAATAATATTATTAGCATGTTTAGACAATATACTTTTTTAATCTAAATTTTATTTAATTCGGTATGTTTAAACTAATAGTAGCATTAATGTATAGTTAATTCACAAAAATATTTTTAGTATATATATATTTATCATCTTGATTTTAAGGTTGCTTGAGGATATCTAAAAACAAATGCATTTAACTAATCTTAAGTATGATAAAAACTTCATACAAAATATACACGCGTTTATTTTTCTATACTGTGCGTATTAAAAAAGCGGACAAGTAATAATAATAATAATAATAATAATAATAATAATAATAATTATAATAATAGTAATAATAATAATAATAATAACATTACTTTTAATTATTAAATTATCACCAATTATTAATTATATTATATTAATATTAAACTCCAATCATTATTAATAATTCTTACAGTCTAAGGGCATCCACCAACGCCACTCAGACACACCAACATAAAAATAACGCCAAGGAGACTAAATAGTTAAAAAGGGGTGTTACAACTCTCCCCCACTTCAAGTATTTTCGTCCTCGAAAATCACCTGATGGAAACAATTCCGGATACGCTTCCCGCATCCTTCTTTCCAATTCTCAAATCCGAGCACAACACTCTTGCTCGACTCATTCTAACACAAGGGAGTCCTACACCTCCTATCACAAAAGCCTCATACATCACCGTTCCGATACTAGAATGGTAACTGTTATTGTAGGTAACTCAATCAACGATAATTAACTATCCCACGATCTACCTTGATCCAACACACAAGCTCTCCACAAATCCTCTAAAGACTGGATAGTTCTCTCTGTCCGTCCATCCGTCCATGGATGATAGGCAGAGTTCAACTTCAACATGGTACTCAAGCGTCTGCAAACTCTTCCAAAATCTCGATGAAAACTCAGATTCCCATCAGACCCAACGGTCTCTAACGTCTATTCTTCGACTTCTAACAAGTCTAACCAGCATATACAACTCAATCACTTCTCTCTCCATCTATAGCCTTCAAAATAATTTCCTCAAATCCGGTTACATCTTCATAGCACCGGGATGGATACTCCATCTACCTCAATACTCTTATTCCATTCAATAATATCTAGAACACAAACTCTATCACAACATCTCATGATGCCATTTCCATTAATCTGAAAATCATCCCTTCGACTTTAATTCCTCATATTCAACCAATCTACCAACTCTAACCAGAGTTCTGACCTTATCGAAACTCGTCAAGAAGTCTCTTCACAAACCAACTCATACCACAAAATTGCTCAATCAGTCCTAACTCTTTTCACCACCATCATCGGCATATGCAAGGATTTCCAAGTCAATGCATAAGCTACCACGTTTTGATTTCCCCGAATGGTAATTCAATCCGAAACCATAATCCCTTCCGGAGTCCCAATTATTTTCTCTGCCTCATATTCAACTCTTCAAAAATGCAAAAACTTACAAAATCAATCAAATTCGATAAAACAAGCATACTCGATCACGACCTAACATTACCCGACACAACTGCGTAATCTATTCCGACTTCCGTCCATAAAAACATCAATTCTGTAAAAAGCGGCGATCTCGGAATTCGACGTACGACAACAATTTCACACTTAGAAGGTCATTCGACACATCTTCAACTCTTGGAATATTTACAGGTTTAATTATACTAATATTGCATTCCACATCTTACTTTCTTTACTAATCATCAGAAGTCACTATCCACCTTTTATATACTCAACCTCACACTCTGTTGCCTTAGCACACACGCCAGACCCAAGTCTCAACACTACTTAATCAGTTTAATCCATTGACCATCCAAACAGACATAAAATACGGAGCTCTCACTCTCAAACTAGTTTCCGTATCTAAGTCGGTCACAACTCCACTTCACGTCCTGGCCGTACATCACTTATCTCCTCAGAAAACTTCCAACCAACCACAATTAATCGGCAATCGCCAACTTCCCGCTTTCATTATAATTCAAAAATTCCCCTCAAAATTAAACACCTCAGCACCCTCCTGCACTGACTCATCAAAACCATTCTTAAGCACTTAGCTTAACTCAAGACAATTCACTGCTCACGCCATCCAAACTTGCAAGACACGCATATCCCATCTAACATGACTCCGTCCACTATCAACAAGAGATTAAGGGTGATTAGTTCCTCAATTTGTCAATAGACAGCCAAAAATCATGATAGGGTACAAACCATCTTTACCAAACTATAAGAGCGTTCAACCACACACCGAGCTACAACTCCACACTTGCAGCATCCTGGAGAAGCACAAGCTCCTCCCCCACTTGAATCATTCTCACTCCTGCAGACAAGGTTCCACACAAAAATATGTACCGAAAATGTTTTCACACACATGTTGCATACTAGGGAATACACATCATTAAACAACTTGGCCGGCCGGACGGACCTGCTCTGATACCAATTGTAACACCCCACTCTAAACTATCGCGGAAAAATAAGATAAACAATAGAAACAATTCAGAGTGCAGCAAATAAAGTTTCATGACGACCGTCATGGATGTCACGACCGTCACGGTCATGACGAGCGTCAGGAAGCTGTGACGACCGTCACACTCCCAAATTCTCAGACGCATCAGGATGTCACATTCTACACTTAACCAAAACACATACACCTGCAAAAGATCATTTACTAACATACGTAGCACAAAATTCGTATGAAAAAACAACGGTAATTTGTTTAACATTTTGATCATAAAACGACATGTTATAATACACTTCTAACGATTCGTAATAATTAAACTCCATTAAAATTCAGCAAGTAATTATCTTGCATCAATTCACTAAAACGACTATGCATCCAAGCAACATTTGGCATTATCAGAAACAACCAATCTATTTTCCATAGTACTTAATAAAATTCAGCAACAAGGAATTCAATTAAAATAATAACATTAATCGTTCATCCCCCCCAGAGTGCTACGTATCAGAGCGACCAACGACCTTAAACATAAAGCGACACTTTCTTCCAAGTTACCTGCAAATTACCACCAACGGAGGTAACGTACAACGTAAAGGGGTGAGATATCAACAATATAACATAAGACATGATAAGAGTCATGTCAAAATATTATCACGGCATTATAATTCCAGCAGTTCGCATAAATATTAGTAATAATTAAACTGCAATAATTCATTATTCCTATCCACAACAATTATCATCATAACTCAACAACTCATCAAAACAACTCAACAACACAACTCAACAATGCGACTCAATTGTGCATATGCATGTGGTACCAGATTCGGGAGACAACACTCCACAACCATTCGGGAGACTCACTCCAAAATTATCCAGGAGACTCACTCCACAATTATCCGGGAGACTCACTCCACAATCATTTTATTTTTTTATTAAAGACACAACCGTCGCCAATCCAGGCCAAATGATATACTATGAGATGCGACTATTATGGACTATAACACAACAACAACAACTGCGCAACAACCGTGCAACAAGGCATCAAGCCTACAACCAATTATCCATAACAGAAACATCACATTTCGCATACATCATGTACTCACCACTTCAACCTGTTCATGTCAGAGAACAAGTAACAATATCGTTCCTACGAATAAGAATCCAACACATTTTCGCAGAAAATAATTAAAAACAACACCGTCTCTACAATTGAGAACTCAACAACATTTTCATGTCAGAGAACAACTAACAACATCATTACTACAAATAAGAACTCAACACATTTTCATATACTTTCATACGGGTAATATAACTACAACTTCTAATTTAATTAAATAGGGACATAATAACAACACTTTCTTAATAAATGGAAAAATAGCGCGTGTCGGCACCGTTTCCCAATTTCCCCCAAAAACTAATGACATAACACACTCATTCATACACAGACAAGCATTAACCCTTAGTATTTCTCAGGCACAGGTA
The DNA here is from genome assembly GCA_963859935.3 of Lathyrus sativus. Classification (NCBI taxonomy): domain Eukaryota; kingdom Viridiplantae; phylum Streptophyta; class Magnoliopsida; order Fabales; family Fabaceae; genus Lathyrus; species Lathyrus sativus. The sequence goes on from CAWUDS030006902.1 coordinate 11,909, forward strand.
AACATTAACCCTTAATATTTCTTCAACCTACGGGAACATTTACTACGGAAACATTACTACGGGAACATCACTACGGGAATATTACTACGGGAACATTACTACTAGAACATTGTTATGGGAACATTAACCCTTAATATTTATCGACCTACGGGAACATTAACCCTATGATTCAATTCCCTACATGAAATTGATCATACCCACGGTTATAGAATTGAACCCCACCCTTACCTTTGGAATTGAGGTCAACTCTACGCTTCCGGTTCCCGTTAGCTCTCCGGCGACTATTCTGCAACTACCGTGAATTCTCTCTGGTGGTTACTTCTTCTCTTCTCAACTTCTCTCGGTCACGATCTCTTTTTCCTTTGATTTTGGTTCTGAGCAGTTTTAACGTGTTTCCTCTTTCTCCCAAAATCCCTCTTTTATATTTACTCCAATAATAATAATAATAATAATAATAATAATAATAATAATAATAATAATAATAATAATAATAATAATTATATTACTATTAATTATTAAATTATCACCAATTATTAATTATATTATATTAATATTAAACTCCAATCGTTATTAATAATTCTTACAGTCTAAGGGCATCCACCAACGCCACTTAGACACACCTCCGTAAGGACACACCAACATAAAAATAACGCCAAGGAGACTAAATAGTTAAAAGGGGTGTTACATTCTTCATATCTAGTAGACTTCTACCTTGAAAGCGTGAACACCGTAGCAGTTCATCTTACTAGGTTTAAGCCAATTAGATATGGAATTTGTCATACCCCAAATTTGTCCTACTTGTGTATTACCTTCATCTGTATCTCCATCTAATAAACATTATTCAAAATACAATATTATGTTGTTTATGCTTTCATTTTCTTATTGCCTAAGTCCAAGATTCATTTGAGGATATCAAGTCAGAAGTATGTGCAGTATGGATTGATGTTCATCTAGGTTTGACCTAATCTTGTTCAGGCAAGAGTGTGTTTCATGATCAAGGTCAGGGTGTGCATAATTCAAGTGAAGTGTGTATGAGGTTCTAATTAGGTTTTTTGTGCCAATTCAAGTCAGTTGTGTATGGATCAAGTTATCAGGTTGTACTGAATTTATATGTTTCATGATTGAGGATCATCAGAGATCAGTTCATTTGCAATCAGGGTTTTAGACTGCACATTTCATATTCTAAGTCATGTTCTTCTAATTTCAAGGCAAATTGATGACTGAGTATTTGGATCATAGTGAAAACTTTGGTTTATCAATGCTCAAGTGGTTAAATTCATGAATTTGTGCATCAAAGGTTTCATTTGTTTCAAGGCTCTAATGAATCTAAAGATTCAGATTATTTCATGTTCGTTTTCTCATGACTAATTCAAGATTACTCCATCAAAGTTGAAGATTAGTTTGTTCTCAAATGAGGCATGGTTCATTTGGTTCATGATGTTTTCTTCGTTTTTCAAGTTGATTAATAAAAGCTCAGAAACAATGTTATGGCTTTGAATTCAAATAAACTTGGTCTCCATTCTTACTTCCATCTATGGACAAGCATAATGTTGCTTAAGAACTTCAAATGTGGATGACAATTCAAGTTGTGTCAAGGTTAAATTAATGAAGGGTGCAAATAGTTCATTACAAGCCCATTTTACTACAAATTCAAGTCAAGTTGGAAGTGTGCAAAAAGATATTCAAGTTCTACAAAATTTTACAAAAAAATTCACTTGTTACAAACATTTCATAACAATAAAAGCCCATACATTCATTTACACAAAAGTGCACCAAAACGTTCCAAGTCCATTAAAGTCATTACAAAAAATTCATTCCATTAACAGAGTGTTCAAAGTCCATAGCTCATGAATCATAAAAAATTCGAAGATCCAAAATCCCACAAAAAGGCCCATGTTATTCAAAAACCATTACAAAATACAAATTGTCACTCAAAAAGTGATCCAAACAGCCCATAATCATGAGCTCATTTCCCAGGCAAACAAGGTTACAACAACACCAATTTTCCAAGCCAAATGCAACTCATACCACACCAATTTCCACTTCGTCCATCCCACACATTACATTCATCCATTCATTTTAAAACCACCAACACATAAAACAAAATTACTCAACAATAAAGCCTTTAACACGCAACACAATGATACACATCACGTTGTACAACATTCAATCTTTACACCACAGGCCAGCCATGTACATGCCATTACATACCAATTTACAAATCGTTACGCACGCCATGCATACACTTGAAAATCATACTTCAACCTCGCCAAGCTACACAACATGAACTTTCTGCCCAACAACACACACACAAACCGTTACGCACGCAGCCATGAGAACCTCTCTATCACCCAATTTTCTCACACAAAAGAAAGCCATACCACACATAACCATCCTTCAAACGTCACGTCACACACAGCCACCACGGCCCCACCTTCCAAAATAATACACAAGGTACCATACCACAACAAACCAATTTCCAATTTATACAACAAAATGGAACAAAATGTCACCACCAAATTCCAATCCTCTCCTCAATTTCTCCTATAAATCCCACCCTTTCTTAACTCATTTGAGGAAGATCTCGAAACCAAATTCACCCTGCCAAAGTACCTCCAAAACCTCACTCAAAAACCACCAAAATTCAACCTAAACCTTCTTCTTATTCAACCCAAAACACTATTCCCAAATCCATATGCAAATCACAAAACCAAACCAAACACGGAAAACAAGATGGAGATGAAGATGAGAAATGATACGAACCAAACCTGAAACGAAAGAGGCAGGCAAAAGCAAAACGACTCTGAATCTAAACAAAGAAGAGAGACTGAAGCGAAGTGAAAAGGTTGGAAGCAGAGTAGCGATTTTCTTTCTTGACCTGCTTTGCATTTGATGTTGTTGTGATGTTTTTTCTCTCTTTAACATTGTCTTTCTTTTGATTCAATTGTTTGTTGTTAAGAGAAAATGATAGAAGCTGATTCGTTCTTTTTCTTTGACCATGTTGCTAATTTCTTTTCTTTCAATTTGTTTTAAAAAGTTAGAGTTGATGGTTTTTTTCCATTAAAACAAATTGAGCCATTGTCGCTACTCGAAAAATGCAACGACAAGGAGGCGAAAAGAAAGATAGAAGAGTCGCCACCGAACTTTGTTTATCCCATGAGGGGGAGGGAAAATATCGAGAAAACCCTAAGAAAGGAACAAATAAGATGGTCTCGCAACCAAGAACGGGTTCGGAAGCCGGTTATGCAAAGGGAAGGTGTTAGCACCCCTCGCATCCATCGTACTCGATGGGAACCATTTGTTTGTCGACGTGTGATGATATCTACTAAATTATATTACTTTCTAAAGAGTGTTCCAAAAGATAGAGAGAAAGGCTAGAAATACGGGAAAGAGAGATAACAGGGGAAGAAAAAAGAAAGAATAGACTCGGTAGGACTTCGCGGTCCTAGGCCTACGTATTCTCAACAGATATAAGAAATTCAGAGTCAAAGTAGTTCGGAAAACTACAGATATGGGAGGAATGTGCTCGGCAAGGATTGTGGCCCTTGTGCCTACGTATCTTTACTTGAAACAAGTAAAGAATCAGAGCAGTCGTAGTTCGGCCTACGGTTTGCGGGGATGTTCTGATAGACGATGTTATCGTACACATTCTAGCAGTTTAGGTGTATTACTGCTCGCTCGTTAGAGACTTAGGCGTTACCTGTTTGCGGTAGAATGGACGTAGCATGTCCTTCTAGGAAAGGGTGGAAAAGAAGAAAGGGTGATCGCTAGGATATCGCAGTCCTAAGCCTACGTATTCTCAACATGCAAGAGAAATCAGAGCAACGTAGTTCGTGATACTACGGGTAACTGGTGTTTTTGTGGATGATGTTATCGTGCACATTCTAGCGGTTTAGGTGTTTTGCTGCTCGCTCGTTCGAAGACTTAGGCGTTACCTGTTTGCGGTAGAACGGAGGTAACATATCCTTTTTGAAAGGTTGGCTTTCGCCATGTGAGGCAAGAAGTCACGTTTGATTGGTGAGATTGATTTTAGGGGTGAGATAGGTCCTCGGATAGTAATCCCTTGCGGGTAGTACCCAATTCTTTATCTCAAAGTTTTATTATGAAAATGGTGTGGCGAACGTAGCGTCTTTGTATTGAAAGACGAGTATCAAGACCACACACACTACAATGAGTATCCTGACACTCGAAGATGAAGAAGACTACACTCAATCCTCTCTCTTTAGTTCAACACAGAGAGAACTACATTCTCTTATTAAAGGTATTTTTGATTTTGAATGGTAAATGCTTTGTGACTGTAAACCCTACGTTAAATGTCAAACACTCGGAATACGAGAAGGCCTACACCTAACCACTCCACGACCATTCAAGTTTGTGTTGTGAAAAGAGTTTGAAAATGCACTTGGTACAGGACCGAGGTTTTAGGAGAGAAGGTTTGGAAGGAAGTTATGGAAAAGAGAGGTGGTGAATAAAGTCGTAGCTTCATATTGAAAGACGAGTATCGAAGAGGAAGAAGTCTACACTCAATCCTCTCTCTTTATGGAAAAGAGAAGGCCTACACCTAACCACTCCACCCACTCTACAGTGAATATCCTGATACTCGGAGAGGAAGAAGTCTACACTCAATCCTCTCTCTTTAGTTCAATACAAAGAGAAATTGATTTTCTTATTGAAAAGGTGTTTTTGGAAATGTGCTCGGTACGGGACCGAGGTATTGGGAGAAAGAGGTTTAAAAATACACTCGGTGCGGGACCGAGGTTTTATGAGCAAAAGGGAGTGGCGAATACAGACGTCTTCATATTGAAAGACGAGTATCAAGACCACACACACTACAGTGAGTATCCCGACACTCAGAGAGGAAGAAGTCTACACTCAATCCTCTCTTTTTAATTCAATACAACGAGAATTTTATTTCTTAATTGAAGAGATTTTGAGAACCTGCCAAAGAGATGAAAAACGGAGACATATATACACAGGATACAGATAAGCAACAGTCCACCAATTAGGATTTTATGGTTTTGATATTTATTAAGTGTTTTAAAAGAATGTACAAGTTAGTTGAATATTTACAGGATAATAATAATATACAAAATATATAATATGTATAAGAATATAAATGACTGAAAAATAAAGTAGTTAATATTTGACAGAAAGTAAAAGTTAGTCGTCAATTGGTTATTGGATTGAATCGGGACACATAAGAATGGGATCTCGTCTTAACCGTAAAAAAAATGTCGATTAATCGAAGGTAGCCTATCACGATCCCAAAGTAAAGAAAATGACCCAAATGGTCATCTTCCATAGATTTGAAATCGGGAAGGTTATCAACTCCGATAAATCCGACGCATGCGGATACAAGACTTCATCGATCCAAATAGTCAAAATGAAATTGAATCGGAAAATAAATGAGAAGAGAAAGAAGTGGTCTCGGATCCAACATTATTTATCAATAGTTTGACTAATAACGGTTTACGGAGGTCTCGTCATCGACCAAAACAAAAAAAATAGAATAAAAATCCCAATAACAAATAGGAAATAAAATACAACTCTAAAATAAAATAAAATAAAAGTTCTAAAAACTTAAAAGAAAGAAAGTTTATAAAGTATGTATATATATAAAATTCTAAAAAAAGTTAAAAGAAAACTAATATATAATATATGTAACTTATGAACAAAAAGAATATTAAAAAAATAAAAAATATAATATATACATAATAATATAATATATATACATATATAAATCTACTGTAAAAGAAAAATATTTAGAAAGATATTTACAAAAATTTAAATAATATATATTACATATGAATAAAATAAAATAAAAAAGATAGAAAAAAGAGAGAGAGGGGGTGCAGTCCACAGCCAGGCCATACAGTCTCTAAGCCCAAACATAAATCCACCAATTTTAGAACAAAGAAAAAAAAAAGCTAAAACCAAAGTTGTTTCATCCTTCTCGTTAAAATCAACTCGGAAACAGGCCCCCTTTCAAAGCAAGAACCCTCCTCACCATATCAACCCCTCTGATCCTCCTTCAACTCTTTCTCTTCCATGATTATTTCTGCTTTTGGTTGTGAAATTTTGAGTTGACGATGTTGAGTGGAGTTATTTTGGGGTTTTGCGGAAAGTGTCTCGCAGAGGTGTTGTTGTGAAGATTTCTGGGTTATGGGTTTGAAGGTTTCGAAGCTGTTAATGGTGGATGGTGGGTTTTTCGTTGTAGTTTGAAAGTTTGTTCTGGGTATGAAGGTGCGAAGAAGATGGGTTGGGGTTTTCGAAGGAGGTTGTTGGGTTTCGCCGGATCTGTTGGCTGTTGGTCAGAGGGTTTCAGTTGGATGATAGAAGGTTGGGTTCTTTTTGGGTCAGAGAGATTAGAGGATGGTTTTTTGTTGTTGAAGAGTTGAATGGAGAGTTTGTTTGTGGGTTATAGAAATGGGTTATTGCAGATGATAAAAATGGTGGAAGTTATTGTTCAAAGAAGATGCAGATTGTGAAGGTGAGAATGGGTTTTTTGTTGGCTGTTTTACGAAGAAGAAGGAGGTTGAAGTATGAAGGGGTCCGAGAAATGATGGAAAGGGTTTTGGTTGGAGTTGTTAGTTTTCTGAAGGAGATAGGTCGAAGGCGGCTCGGAGACGTGATTCCGTGAAGGCTGGCATTGACGGTGGCTATTGAGGAGTAGAAGAAGATTATGTGCTAATTGTTGCTTTTGTTTTTGAACAGTGTGAGGGTTTTGGGAAATGTTGAGGTACAATTGAATGAAGGTCTGGGTAATGGTAAAGTTGGTTTTCGCGCGGTGGTTTAGAAGGTGAGGGTAAACGGATTTGTTGAAGATAAGGGGTGTCAAAATCTGAGGATGATGATGGATGGGGCTTGCATTGTGGGTTATGAGTTCTGAACAAATTTTATGGAGGTTTAACGGAGGTGTGAGATTCATCCATGGGAGTTTTGGTGTTCAGTAGATGGAAGTGGAAGTTCAATGGTGAAGATGATGAAGTTGATGCTGAGAGGTAGGGCGGATAGGGGTTCCATCGTGTGGGTTTAGGTTGTCTGAGGTTGGGGCGGCTAGGGTTGGTGTCCTGAGAAAGGAGAAGATGAATAGGAGCTTAGTATATATGGACACTCGACATGTGGCATTATTATTAATTTTTTTGCTGATTATGCTTAATGCAATGTTAATGAAAATATTGATCAAACTAACAGATTTAATTAAATGTTGACATTCTAAACCTATAACTAAACCAATCCTAATTAAGATCCTAATATAATAATCTAACTAAACTAATTGAACTTAATTAAACTAATCATCTAATCTAATCCTAATAAAATTCTACTCTAACATAAAATTAAATAACTCTAAAACTAATTCTTAATTAATCAAAATAAATCTAATCTAATAATATTATAAAATCTAATTAACTAATAAAACTATAAAAATATTCTATATAAAAAACTGATAATTAAACTAATTGCTATCCTAAAATTAATAAGACCTATTTCTAATAAGAAAACTAAAATCTAAAAAAAAAAAGAAATAATCTAAACTATTTTCTAAAAAAATCTATATTCTAAAAATAAATTATTTATAAAAATTATACTAAACAAAGAAATAATAATTCTATATAATAAACTTATTTAAAACTATTTTTCTACTTTCTAAAAAGAAAAGAAAAATTCTAAACTTAACTAAATGCTAAAACAAAAAAAAAAATACAGAAAATTAATATTTGAAAAGAAAAATGAGAAAATAAAAAAGGAATTAAAAATTTACAAAAATTACCCTTTGGCCACGTGTCACACTCCTATTGGGCAAAAATAGTCGAGATTTGAAAAAACGCCCAATCGGGGGTGGGCACGTGTCTAAACGGCTATGAAATTAAGTGCAAAATGCAAAATAGAAAATGCAAAAATATTAAAAAAGGAGGACAAAATTTAGGGTGTGACAGATGCCCCTCTCTAATCGACTTAAGCCCTAGTAAGACGAAATGCTCTGGGATTTATTCTTTCGAGGTAGAAGATGATTACGATATAAAAGACCCTGAATTCGTCCGAAAAAAGAAGAAAAAAGTTTGAGAAGTGAAATACTGGATAAGAGACAAAACTTGACACCACAAGGATGCAAGCCTTCATCAAAAGAGTGATGGAGTGAAACACAAACAAACCTGACACCCAAAAGAATGATGAAGGATAAGCTTCTCTGAAGAGATTGCCACTTATCGCTGAAGACGGATAAGCTTCTCCCAAGAGATTGCCACTTATTGCTGAAGACAAATAAGCTTCTCCCAAGAGATTGCCACTTATTGCTAAAGACGGATAAGCTTCTCCCAAGAGATTACCACTTATCATTGATGAAGGATAAGCCTCTTCAAAGAGATTGCCACTTATCGTTGATGAAGGATAAGCTTCTCTGAAGAGATTGCCACTTATCGCTAAAGACATATAAGCTTCTCCCAAGAGATTGCCACTTATCGGTGATGAAGGGATAGTCAAGTCTGCTGGAGACAAATCACTAGGGATCGCCCATGGCTTTACTAAAGATGCCCCTGTCTAGGCTGAATGGTTGCTTTGAAGCTCAAAAAGCTGCACAACTTCATGAGGAACGCCCACGTCTTGTGGAGAATGCCCTTGACTGGGCTAATGATAATCTTGGTAATCTTCGTGATTGATCCTAGATCTGGGTCGCATATATGAATGCTTGATGATGATGATGTTCCATAATAAATGGAAATTCAAATGCAGATGCTAACACACGGAGATGCAAGAGCTGGGGAAGCATGCTATGATTATGGGTATGCATACGATGCAAGATGCTTATGAAGTCGAATGTGATGCGTATGATACATATGATTGCAGATGGGTGATTGGAAATTCAAGTGCCGACGTGGCAGACTTTGGTAGTTGCCAATGCGGTTTGGACTTTAGGTTGGAAGTACCAGATGAGGGCTGGTATTCGAAGGGTTGACTACCGGACAAGAACTGGTGGCGAAAGGTTAAGCCGTCAAACAAAGACTAACTTTGTGGTTTTCCAAGATGAGAGTTGGACTTTAGAACGAGGTTTACCAGACAAGAACTGGTTAAATGGTAAGCTAAAGGAAGGGTGACTAGATGGGAGCTGGTTTAAAAGCTGACAAGTATCAGACGAGAATTGGTATTTCGTGAAAGGTTGACCAGACAAGAACTGGACTTTAGGAGTGGTTTCAGTTACACAGTTTTGACAGGTAACAGGTTGTGGGGATGAAACCCAATGACGGAAAGGCCTTTTCGGAAGGTTAAGGTTATTTGGGTGAGGTGACGGTACGATTCCCCGACACTCGTTTTGAACTCAACAGTTGCTAATGAGGATGAACTTGCTTGAGTAACTTACCATGAGACGACCTCGAGATGACTTGCCCCCAGAGTTTGTACCACAAAGGAATTCATCCTTGTTTAACCGACTCTTGCAGTGGTTGGCTTCAATGTACCCTCGAGGTAGCTTGCCCCTAAGTGAGCGTTGAACCGACTTAACTCATCCTGATTGAGCACTAGAGGGATCCACCTTCAAGTTTAAGAAATTCTGGGTGGTCTGCCACTGATTGGTAGAGCCTTGAGATAATTCACTTTTGATCCACTGCTTCTTGAATGATTTTGCCCCATAATCAACCGTTGTTTGGGGTTTTGCCTCAGACTGACTGCTTCCAAATTCGTGGGGATGACAATGCCCTAGATCCATAAGGTTGTATGGTATACTCGGTTCTGATCCAGACTACTGAATGATCCAATCCTGTTTGATTCTCTGTTGGAATTTCCTCGATGCCAACTACTGACTTGCAATTAAAATTGTTTGTTCACGAATGATAATTTTAATGTGAAGTTCATGCAAGTTTTGAAAGAAATATCTTTTATTAAGTGCCGTGATTAGTGAGACAAATGTACCGTTAGTCTAAACATTGTGCTAACTTGATTGGTGTAAAAGATATAACATGGATATTGATACCAACACTAATGGTTAGCAAATATGTGAGGAGTTAGTTTACGCAACCTCGCAATAGTATGCTTTCAGAATAAACCTCTCCTCAATTAGGTCTTTCGAGGGTTGTAACATGGTTTGGTTCATGGTTATAAAACAAAGGATATTAGGCTCAAAGTATGATTTGTACCCACCCTTTTCACGATGATCTCCATACCTACGTTCAATTAAATCTGCACCTGTTTGACAGTGTAAACTTGATGGTTCAAGGTTTGCTCGAAATGGAAGTCACCTTATTTTGATGGATGTCAGTAGCCCCTTGATTTGGGTGGCCACTGAATCTTATTTTGTTTTTGTTGAGGGTTTGGAGGACCTCTTTTGGTTTTGTTTTCGATCCCTAACTTTTGCATGGACTGATTTTGTTTGTCAGTTCCATCGGGATTGCCTTGATTTTTGCCTAAGTCCCTTTGAGGTGCTCGACTTAGCAGGCTTTTGATTTTTTTTGATGTGATGGAGGATTATGACTGCCATGTTGTTGCACCCCAAAATTTGCCCAACCTTTTCTAACCTAGGTTTATGTTTCAATTGCATAGTCATTTGCATTAGCATCATGTACATAGGATATTCATCTGAATTGCATAGCATAAGCAAGCTATCTTAACAGGGGATCAAGTGCCACTCTTGTCTCAAGAGGTATATTCAAGGGTTTCATTCATATTCAAGACTACTCAGGTCATCAGGGAAGAATTTGAGCTTTGGAGAGTTGACAGGTTGATTAGTGAGTTCTCTCATATCTTGAGGTTGTTTAGGGGTCATCAGAGGAGTTGTGAGCTATGAGCCAAGAACATGAGGTGTGTATGGATGTTATGAAGAGCCTATATGATCATTTTTGAGGAGTAACCAAGTCATTGGAATGATTGCAAGAGCCTCAGTTGAAGTCAGTCAACTAGGGTGTTTATCTGGGTCAACACTAGGTCAAACCTAGGTGCAAAGACTTATTTTGAAAGGCATCAAGGATCCTTTGAAGAATGTGGGATTCATTATTTGCTATATGGATATGGATATGGTGTTGTGATAAAGAAAAATCAGAAGGAATCAAGTAGAAGAGGAGTTACCAAATTAGGGTTTCAGTGTAAAATCCCCTGATTTAGGTCAAACTTCAAAGCAGTTGTAACTCAAGATGCAAGCTTCATATGAATTGTCTGGTCCACATGAAACTTGTAGAGTATCTTCATAGCTTTAATTTGAGTGGTGGAAGTCATCAAGATGATTTATAGAACTCAAGTTATAGCTCTTGCAAGTTACAGGTCATCTGAGGGGCACCGAAATTTGTCTGTGAAAGTTGTCTGTCTTCCAAGCAACTTTTGACCTTCAAGGAGATTTCAAATGGATTTCTGGAAAACATGAGAGTTGTTCCTTATTGTCTTATATTTCTAGGAAGGTATGGTATGCCTTCATATGATTTGTGGAACTCTACTTATGGTCTTGGCAAGCAAAGGGTATTTTGGTTATTTGAGAATTACAGGTCATTCTTAGCCTATGCCTAAAACTCATGCAAGGATGCTTCAAATGAAAAACTTACCAACATAAAAGTTGCTCAAAATGTCATTTTAAGTCTAGAAAAGAGGTCATGGAAGTTTGGAAATGCATAGAACAAGACTTGATAAAAGTTGGTGGAAAATGACTTAAAAAAGGCATATAACTTGAAAAAGTTCAAGTTGGAAAATGGTTTGAGAGATCTACAAATCCAAAATGGGTCATGTAATATACCAAATTGATTCCAAACAACATTTTGAAGACATTGGTTCAGCCACTTTTTTTGAGTTAGGGGTTTAAATTTTGGACTTGCTTTGTATTTTTGTTACTTGCATAATAAGGCAAGTATGGAAAACTTGGGCATAAGGTAAATTTCAAGGAAATGAGCTTACATATCATTCCAATTTGGCATGTAAGGAGATTTTGAAGGGCTATAAGTGCATTGTAAGGAGATACCATGAGATATCAAAATATCATGTCATGAGAATTTCCATATTCTTCCACCACATTCTAGAATCCTCTAAGATCAATCCAGAAACTTCTAGATCTGTCCATCATCCTCTATATATTGAATTGAATCCATTAGTGCAAAAGGTTGGTGAAAAGAGAGAGAGAAGAGAGAGAATTCCATAGTTTCTTCAATTACAAGTAAGAGAGAAATTGTTCATTCTACACCAAGTCTGTTCAATCTTCTCCTTCATCTACAATCCACAGATCATAGTGAGTTGCATACAAGCAATTTCAGAGGCACATCAATGGAGGATTGAAGCCTCTAAGGTTGAGATTGCAAAGATCCATAACAGGCTCGAATCTCCTTCTACAAGCACTCATGCATGCATAATTGTTGCAAACAGAAAGCTCCTCATCAAGCAAGGATCATCCTCGAAGGATCACAAGCATTGGATTGGACTGTAACCACCTCTGCCATAGCTACCTATCAGGTTGGTGAATTCTCTTCTATCTCCCTAATTAGGTGTTGTTAGATTAGATTATTAGTGTAAGATTGTTAGGTTAGGTTAGATGACCATTTTCAGAGAGATTGAGAAGGTTTCATGGAGTTTGGTAGCATGGTGATGAATCTTTCAAGATCAAGAACTCATGGATTAGGGCAAGATAATATTAGCTTTTTAGCTTAGAGTGATTAGCATAATGCATAGAACATTCTAGTATAGTTTGAGCAAGTTTAATAACCATGCATATCAGGTGCAATTCTTGGTGCCCTAAAGTTACAGCTATCGAGTTTAACTATAGAGTGAATTTTAGAAAAATCTAAGTGTAGGATCTTGTAGAGGGCTTTGAGTAGGCCATTTTTTGTTTTTTGGATCGTGGGATTTGGTTGAGTGAGGAGAGAGAACAGAGCTGTGGAAGTTCATGCATGGGAGAGGTGAAACCTGCAAACCCTAGGGCTCGTTGGAGAAGATGAAGCATGCTCGTTGGATCTTCCCAAATTATTGACTTGTCAACCTAATCTAACGGTCCAGATTTGAAAAGAGAAACAGAGGGAATTGACAAAAGTGAAACGATGCGTTTCACTTAATGAAGCTTCTGGGCCTAACCTCAATCTTGCTAACCCCACCCCACCAGCGAAGCCCAATTGAAATAACACTTGAAATAGTTGCTATTTGCACCGTGGATCTAATCTTTTTTCTTTTGATTTTTTCCATTTAATTTTCTGATTTAATTTCCAGCTGGGCCTAGCGCCTTTTGTTATTCACGCCCCCGACTTCATGGCCCATTGGATCAATATAACTAGGCGAAGTTTCTTCTGACACCCCCTCCCCATTTTAATTCTTTTTTGTGATTTTTATTTTCTTTAATATTCTAGCATCTTTAAAAAATCATAAAAAATGGGAAAATTGATATTTTTAATTTCTTGTTTTTTCTCTAGGGTCAATAATTCTGTTAGAAAAATATCTAATAATAAAAATAGCGTTTTATTTTGTTTTAATATTTTTTGTGTATTTTTCTTGTAAATAGCTTTTTAATGAGTTTAGTTTAGTACTCAATTTGTTGATTTAGTTCTAATAGTTCCCTTTAGATTTAGGACCCATTCTTTTTAGGGTGATTAACTTAGGACCTCAACTTGTACATAGGATTTAATTCATAATTTTAGGATTAATTTTTAGGTGACTTGATTAGGTGAGATTAGAGTGATGAAAATTAGGGTTTTAAGTGAGCATAGGTGAGATAGATCATTTCTTTTAAGAGTTTTGATTTGATTTTGGGGTATGGGACTATAGGGGTAATGGGTAGATGATAGATCCCTTAGAAAATATTAGGATTCCCCTACTGCTACTAGCATATTGCTTGTATTTTGATTGACTGTGTGGTGTGCCCTCTTTAGGGGTTATTATTTGTTTGTGGGGGGTATTGGGTTTGTTTGGGGCTTGGGGTTTTGAGCTGAAGGCTGTGATGATGAAGCCCATTTGAAGATCAAAGAGAATGAAGACCAACTTCCAGGGTTGATGAGGAGTATCTCTTGCTGGCTACTGTTGAAGTGTGTAGGATCTAGGAGTTAGGCAGAGCTCTAGAGTAGAAAACTTGATTCTCAAACATGGAAGGTCTTGACTGCCTCCATCCCTCTCTGTGATGCAGAGTCTCTCTAAGACATTCACCCCCTTCCTTTGGAAGGCTTGGTGATAGTGTCTAAGAGATAGAACTCTTGAGAGAAATATTCTATGTGTTGTTAGCAGTCTGTTTGCCACCTTTGGTGGCCAACTAATTGCTTAACACCCAGTTCATTCTTGTGATTGACTCCTCAGCTTGGAGAGTGGGACTTGAAGAAAAGCGATTGGGAGATTGAAGATAAAAGACTGATGTCTGCTTGAAGCTTGGAGATGGTTGCAGATGCTGATGAAGACTGCTTTTGCTGTTTATTTTAGCTGTTTAATTCTTGATGTATTGTGTGAATTTCCCTGACTGTATTGTTTGTTGTTTAACCTGTTGGGTTTGAAAGTGAATTCTGTTCACTTTTGCCTATTGTTTTCTAGGTTCGAGGTTGAGTGGGACTCCCTTGCCTCGCTTGTATTGTCGCATTCGTGCATTTTACTGCTTTATTGTATATATATGCTATTTCTGTTTCCGTTTATCCCTTAGGATCTCTGTTTCTCTCTACGCAAGAGAGGAACATGATAGACATTAGGTCTTAACCCATGCATGATAACATTAGGGTAGATTTTTATCCCTTCTTTTTAAACCCTAGGATTTTGTAGAGTGTCATCTCTTCTTTCTTCAAAACAACAGAAAAACATTAATAAAGGTTATAACAGAAATCAATTCATTTCTTCCGTCAAAAGATTTGAACAAACACATCAACCTTTTTTGCAATAAGAAAACCCTTGTTTAAGGTGAGATTTTTCATAAAAGACACTTGAACAGCTTGTGTCGTGCGTAGCCCGAACTACGTTTGCTCTGATCTTCCATGCAGTGTGGAAGTACGTAGGCATAGGATGCGATACCCCTAGCGAGCAACCTTCCCCTCCTTTCCCGTAGGTAGGCGAACTACGTTGACTCTGATTTCTCGTTCCAGACGGGAATACGTAGGCATAAAGTGCGATGCTTTACCGAGTCATGTTTTCTTTTCTTTTCAGACCTCATCCTTTAGTTTAGATAGAAGTGTAATCCGTACAAACCAAGCAAGCGTTGATCCCATCAAGTACGTATGGACGTGAGGGGTGCTAATACCTTCCCCTTGCGTAACCGACTCCTCGAATCCAGGTTTTGGTTGCGATGACCATACCTTTTCCCGTCTTTGCGTTAGGTTTACTTCGAGCGTTTCCTTTCCCTCCTTTGGGATAAATAACGCACGGTGGCGACTCTTCTGTCAGCCGGCGCCGATTTTCGCAGTAGCGACACATGTCAAGGGTCTTTGATGTTAGACGATGGCACGAATCTAGAATAGGGGTTGAATAGATCCCAATTAAAAAATCAGTCGGCGCTACTAATTAAAAATTGGTTTTTAAAATATTTGATTTGCGGAAGCGGCCGTGGAAAAATAATAATGAGCAAATAGATTCAACACACTAGTCACAGTATCAATTGATTATACCACTAATTAGTAGGACTAGTTCCAATGCTACACAACGCCCAAAAAATATGTAAACAACACAAGTGAATTTTGGTGTAGACAATTTATCAAACACTTGGTGTGCGAGGCACTCCAAGTGAGTTTTGACTTGAGTAAGTAACTCTAGATTCCTCGTACAATATACTATTGTACTAGAGTTCAAAACAGTGATAAGAACTTACTCAATCCAATACTAATTTCGATAGAATTGCTTATACTAAAATTACACAATTTTAAAGCAAAATGAAAGTGCAGAAAAATAAAGGAGGACAAAGATTGGTTGAGGCAGTTCCCCCGCCGTCCTCGCTTCAGGGTGCGTTTGCCCTCAATTCTAATAATAGAATTGAGCTCAATATAATAGATATCACTTGTAGAGTTGAAACGTTTATACAAGGATAGACAAGCAAAATATACAAACAAGCTCTCTTGATGTTGATGATGCTTTCTCTCCTTGTTCCTTGATTCGAGTCGAATCAAGTTCTTCGATCATTGTCGAGTAGACCTTCGATTACAGCCCGTTTGTTGAATAACCTTCCATTCTTCAAACCCTCGGCCCGACTGATCTCAAGCACACACAAATCGAACCCGGAACTCTCTTACACACTTCACTGATTCCCACTACTAGATTGACGAAACCTTCCGCTTCTCAATCACCTTTGCTCAGCTGAAAGTTTGTAGAGACGATCCGTACCAAAAACCCCCCAAATTCTCCGAATCTTGGAGGACAAAACCTTCAAGGTTTTATTCAAGAAAAACCTGCCACAACCTCAACCCGAACCGGATTCCCAATCGACGGCTTCGGACCTTATCACCTTGAACAAACCACAAAGCACAACAAGAATTGTTGTGTGTAATTGTTGTGTTGTGAACTGTTGAGGATGAAGATGAAGAGATTTGATGGCACCTATTTCACTTTTCTTGTTGGGTTGCAATTGACTCAAAATTTCAATTGTTATCTCTAAAAATGAACAAAACTTCTATATATAGTAACTTAAAGTCAACAGACATAACAACTTTTCAAAATAAGTGGAAATTCTTCAACTTCAGTAGAAAATGCAGCGAACGGTCGACCATAGGCCAACTCACGCCAACCAGCGGTCGACCATAGGTCAGCTCACGCCAACCTTTGGGAATTTCACTTTCTGGGCACCTTCAGAAAATGAAGCGAACGGTCGATCATAGGCCAGCTCATGCCAACCAGCGGTCGACCATAGGTCAGCTCACGCCAACCCGTGGGAATTTTCACTTTCCATGCGTCTACCATGCGCCGACCGGTGGTCGACTCAAACTCTGTAAATTTGCAAAGATACTGAATTTTTTGATTTCTTCACTTCTAAGCTCAACCAAAGATCTTCCAAATATGTTGGACTGAGTATGGCAAGTTAGATAGACATGGTATGCACACAAGAGAGATATGAGAAGTGTGACATGCATTTTCCTCGTGGTGGTAGAGCCGAGAAGCCGATTCTTCCATGAATGTGTTTTGACATCATCGAAACACAAGTATGTATGATATATAAGGATTTGTCCTCACATTTGATGCACAACCGTCTTTTGGATTTTGCTTTGTTGATTCAAATGCGGGATTGGATTAACTGAACAACTTCCCTGCCCCAAGTTGAGTGTAAGGGTTTAATAGATCCGAAGGAAACTCCTACTTCTAGGCTCAAAGTGGTTGACTAGGGAAATAATGAGTGGAAATAATGAGTGAATACAACGTGACTGATTCAGAAAATGCATAATCACTTCATTAATATTACCATTCAAAACAACAATGTTTAAAAGCAAGTAGCAATTGACAGAAAATAAAATGCAAATGATAAAAGCGCCCAAGGACTGCCAATGTTGAGGACGTCTGCCTGTCTGGACCACTGGCTTTTTGGAGATGACTCTTGAAATCTTCGAGCTTAGACGGCTGAGAGGTTGACATGGATAACCAAACATCCTTCTGGAAAAGAGATGTACCCCTTGCCGGTCAACTGTTGCACCTTGGCCTGAAAGGCTTTGCAATCTTCGGTCAAATGCCCCATGGATCCTTCATGATATCCACACTAAACGTTGGGATTATACCCAGGAGGGTAAGGTTCTAGAACAGGCTTAAGTGTCTTGTGTAACGCCCCGATTCTGAATTCCCATTAATTGTTGAGTCTTTTAATTTATTTAATTGATGTTTGTTTAAATTGAGAAATTATATATTGCTATGTGGTGTTTGCTTATTTTATCTATTTTACCGATTCGGAGAGTTTTCGGGGAATTAGAGTAAAAAGGGCATTTTAGACATTTAGCACTTTAGTGTAAGAATTGATTGATAAGTGTTGGAAAGAATTTGAGAGGAAAGAAATAGAGATAGAAATAGAATAAGAGAGGAAAAAGGAAGAAGATAGTAACATAAGAAGAAAAACAAGAGAAAGAAAAGAGGAAAAGAGAAGAGAAGAGAAAGTGGAGAGGAAAACCTAGAAATCATCGAGGAATCATCACCAAAGCTTGCAATCGATCGGTAAGGGTGTGAAACTCCATCATCTCTTTAAT
>CAWUDS030006904.1:0-10000 GCA_963859935.3 Lathyrus sativus
AATGGATTTATTAGATATCAATGGACAAAAAAAGAATTTTTCTATTCGAACCCCAGTAGAAAAGAAGGGACAGTCTACGAGAAATCATATTCTATATAAAATGAAAAAAGCCTCGAAGGTTCCATCGTTGAAAATCCTAGGAGGTGTTCGGAAATGGTTTGAAGTAGTTGAATAGGAGGATTACTATGACTATAGCTCTTGGTAAATTTACCAAAGATCAAAATGATTTATTTGATATTATGGATGACTGGTTACGGAGGGACCGTTTTGTTTTTGTGGGTTGGTCCGGTCTATTGCTCTTTCCTTGCGCCTATTTTGCCGTGGGGGGTTGGTTCACAGGTACCACCTTTGTAACTTCATGGTATACTCATGGATTGGCAAGTTCCTATTTGGAAGGTTGTAACTTCTTAACTGCAGCAGTCTCTACTCCTGCTAATAGTTTAGCACACTCTTTGTTGTTACTGTGGGGTCCTGAAGCACAGGGAGATTTGACCCGTTGGTGTCAATTAGGTGGTCTGTGGACTTTTGTTGCTCTTCACGGTGCTTTCGGATTAATAGGTTTTATGTTACGTCAATTTGAACTTGCTCGATCTGTTCAATTGCGGCCTTATAATGCAATCGCATTCTCCGGTCCAATTGCTGTTTTTGTTTCTGTATTCCTGATTTATCCACTGGGCCAGTCTGGTTGGTTCTTTGCGCCTAGTTTTGGTGTAGCAGCTATATTTCGATTCATTCTCTTTTTCCAAGGGTTTCATAATTGGACATTAAACCCATTTCATATGATGGGAGTTGCTGGTGTATTGGGCGCTGCCCTACTATGCGCTATTCATGGCGCTACCGTAGAAAATACCTTATTTGAAGATGGTGATGGCGCAAATACATTCCGTGCTTTTAACCCAACCCAAGCAGAAGAAACTTATTCAATGGTTACTGCTAACCGCTTTTGGTCCCAAATCTTTGGGGTTGCTTTTTCCAATAAACGTTGGTTACATTTCTTTATGTTATTTGTACCAGTAACTGGTTTATGGATGAGTGCTCTTGGAGTAGTCGGTCTGGCCCTGAACCTACGTGCCTATGACTTTGTTTCTCAAGAAATCCGCGCAGCGGAAGATCCTGAATTTGAGACTTTCTACACCAAAAATATTCTCTTAAACGAAGGTATTCGTGCGTGGATGGCGGCTCAAGATCAGCCTCATGAAAACCTTATATTCCCTGAGGAGGTTCTACCACGTGGAAACGCTCTTTAATGGAACTTTACCTTTAACTGGTCGTGACCAAGAAACGACTGGTTTTGCTTGGTGGGCCGGGAATGCCCGACTTATCAATTTATCCGGTAAACTACTGGGGGCCCATGTAGCCCATGCCGGATTAATAGTATTCTGGGCCGGAGCAATGAACCTATTTGAAGTTGCTCATTTCGTACCCGAGAAGCCCATGTATGAACAAGGCTTAATTTTACTTCCCCATCTAGCTACTCTAGGTTGGGGGGTAGGTCCTGGAGGGGAAGTTATCGACACCTTTCCATACTTTGTATCTGGAGTACTTCACTTAATTTCCTCTGCAGTATTGGGCTTTGGCGGTATTTATCATGCACTTCTGGGACCTGAGACTCTTGAAGAATCTTTTCCATTCTTTGGTTATGTATGGAAAGATAGAAATAAAATGACTACTATTTTAGGTATTCACTTAATTTTGTTAGGTATAGGGGCTTTTCTTCTAATATTGAAGGCTTTTTATTTTGGGGGTATATATGATACCTGGGCTCCAGGAGGGGGAGATGTAAGAAAAATTACCAACTTAACCCTTAGTCCAAGCATTATATTTGGTTATTTACTAAAATCGCCTTTTGGGGGAGAAGGTTGGATTGTTAGTGTGGACGATTTGGAAGATATAATTGGGGGACATGTATGGTTGGGTTCCATTTGTATACTTGGTGGAATCTGGCATATCTTAACCAAACCCTTTGCATGGGCTCGGCGTGCACTAGTATGGTCTGGGGAAGCTTACTTATCTTATAGTTTAGGTGCTTTAGCCGTTTTTGGTTTTATAGCTTGTTGCTTTGTCTGGTTTAATAATACTGCTTATCCTAGTGAGTTTTATGGTCCCACTGGACCGGAAGCTTCTCAAGCTCAAGCATTTACTTTTCTAGTTAGAGACCAACGTCTTGGAGCTAATGTAGGCTCCGCTCAAGGGCCTACCGGTTTAGGTAAATATCTAATGCGTTCTCCGACCGGAGAAGTCATTTTTGGAGGAGAAACTATGCGTTTTTGGGATCTGCGTGCTCCCTGGTTAGAACCTCTAAGAGGTCCTAATGGTTTGGACTTGAGTAGACTGAAAAAAGATATACAGCCTTGGCAAGAACGTCGTTCCGCAGAATATATGACTCATGCTCCTTTAGGTTCTTTAAATTCCGTGGGTGGCGTAGCTACAGAAATTAATGCAGTCAATTATGTCTCTCCTAGAAGTTGGTTAGCTACTTCTCATTTTGTTCTAGGATTCTTCCTATTCGTAGGTCATTTATGGCACGCGGGAAGAGCTCGCGCAGCTGCCGCAGGATTTGAAAAAGGAATTGATAGAGATTTGGAGCCTGTTCTTTCCATGACTCCTCTTAATTGAGACATGAAATCCAATGCTTGACGTAAGAATCACTTTGATTTTAGTATACATATTGAGTTGAGTCGAGGAGATCATATTGAAAAAATATTTTCTTTTTCAATTCATTTATATCTAATCTTTTTTCGGGCTCGGCTATATCACCACTTAGCCGAGCCCGAAAAAACCGAGCCAACTTAAATCAATTTAAATCAATAAAAGAAAAAAATCCATTCGCCAAGAAAAAGGAGAGAGGGGGATTCGAACCCTCGATAGTTCTTTGTTTGGAACTATACCGGTTTTCAAGACCGGAGCTATCAACCACTCAGCCATCTCTCCAAAAGCTAATTTCTATTTTATCTTTATTCCACTCAAGAGAACATGACCATACAAATTAATACCCTTTTCTCTATGATAAAGATATCCAGTGTGAATCTATTGGTCTAGTTCTCTATCCATATATATTATATATTATATATTCATGATCCAGCATGCTCTTTTGTGAAGTAAAAAAAAAAAAAACTACCCCTCGATTCATGCCTCAATAAGGAGTGTCATCTAAAATCAATGGATTCATGATAAAACCCCCCATAATGAGAATGTGTTTTTTATTTATTTTTGGAAGGGGTCAAATCAAAAGAAAAGGGGTTGGGGGATCAAATGGTATAGTTCTTTTGTTGGTAAATTAGAGGATTATAAACATGACTATTGCGTTTCAATTAGCTGTTTTTGCATTAATTGTTACTTCATCCATTTTATTAATTAGTGTACCTGTTGTATTTGCTTCTCCTGATGGTTGGTCAAGTAACAAAAATGTTGTCTTTTCCGCTACATCCTTATGGATTGGATTAGTATTTCTAGTGGGTATTCTGAATTCTCTCATCTCTTGAAACTATTCATTCTAGATCAAAAAACGAAATGACCCCTCCCCCCGAATTCTTTCGGGTTGTGAGGCACATGAAAATGGAATATATAAGACCCCACCAATAAAGAAAACGAAAACATTAATAATGGGAATTATTAATGGGAGGGGTCAAACTTCTTCTATTGGAAAAAGCTTATATCTTATACTTAATATGATATACATAGTAAAACGAAAAACTTGAAGATTAAAATATTCATATTATTTTCTGAATTTCATATTCTTTTCGGAATCGAAAATAAAATAGATATATAGATCATAGATAAATATCTATAATCTGCACAATTTGACATCAAAGTAACATGCTGGTGTCAGACAACTTCATCATTTTTTTATGCCAGTAGGTGTTCCAAAGGTAGCCTTTCAAATTCCTGGCGAGGATGAAGCTACTTGGGTTGACTTATACCATCAACTTTTTTACGACAGAATCCTTTTTTTAGGGCAAGAGATTGAGAGTGAAATAGCAAATCAAGTTGCTGGTATGATGATATATCTCAGTTTAGATATAAATAAATACATAGAGAAAAGAGAAATAAATAGAATAGAAAAAACAATCGATAAAAAAAATACATCAAATTTTTTTAATTTTTTTAAATAAAGGGGGATATATGAATCAAACGAAGAAAAATGACTTAGACATTTGGATTTTAGAATTGCGAGACATTTTTAGAGAGAGCAAGAATTCTTCCTATTTCTCAGATTCCTGGACACAATTCCATTCAGTCATATCTGTCATTCACATTTTTTTCCATCAAGAGAGTTTTATCAAACTCTTAGACTCCAGAATTTGGAGTATCCTAGTTTCACGCGGTTTAACAAGATATTTCACGATCAAGAATTTTGTCTTATTTCTACTAGCGATCCTTATATATCGTATTAACAATCGAAAGATGATCGAAAAAAAAAATATTTATTTGACAGGGCTTCTTCCTATACAAATCAATTCCATTGGATCCGGGAATGATCCATTGGAAGACTCAAAAGATTCGTTCAATATCAATAGGTTGGTCATGACTAGGTTGATTGTTCCGCTCCTGTCTGGTCCAAAAGAAAAAAATATATCTGAGAGAGATAATTGCTCTTTTTTCGGCGACAGATGGTCAGAACTTCATCTGGATTTGAATCCTACTGAGAAGTCCGCTCAAGATATAAAATTATTTAAAAAAGAAGAAGATGTTTCTTTTGTTCTTTCGAGGCAATCGGAAAATAAAGAAATAGCCAATATAGTTAAGATAATCATGTATTTACAAAATAATGTCTCAATTCATCCTATTTCATCCGATAGAGGATGTGATAGGGTTGCAAAGGAGAAACTTTTGACAGTTCCAAATCATATTTCATTCTTGAACAAAAAGCTAGTTTTTGGTTTATTTGATCTATTCCATGACCAGAATAGGGGGGGGTACTTGTTACATCGCGATTTTCAATCAGAAGAGAGATTTCAAGAAATGGCAAATCTATTCAATCTCTCAATAACTAAGCCGGATCTGGTGTATCATAATGGATTCTCTTTTTCTATTGATTTGTCGAAAATTGATGATAAACAATTTGTAAATCAAGTATTCAACTCCAGGGATGAATCAAAAAAGAAATCTTTATTGGTTCTGCCTCGGCTTTTTTACGAAGCGAATGAATCTTTTTATCCAAAGATCATAAAAAAATGGGTCCAGACCTCTTGTGGGAATTCTTTTCAAGGTAATCGATTCAATCGCAACTTAGAATATGTAATTAAAAGGTATGAAAATGATATTCATAATCATATACCTCTAAGGAAACACATGATCAATCAACGTTTCTCAAATTGGAAAAAGAGTCAGAAGAAATGCTTTGATCCTCTTCTTTTTATTTATCGAACCGAGAGATCCGTGAATAAGGATCCAAATACAGATAAATACAAATGGTCCAAGGGGAGCAAGAATTTCCAGGAACATTTGGACCATTTCATTTCTGAGGAGAATAGCCGTTTTCAAGTAGTGTTCGATCGATTACATATGAATGCATATTCGATTGATTGGTCTGAGGTTATCGACAAAAAAAATTTTTCTAAGTCACTTTGTTTGTTTTTGTCCAAGCTTCTTCCCTTTTTCTCTAACTCAGTTCCTTTTTTCTTGGTGAGTTTTGGGAGTATGCCCGTTCATAGGTCTCAGATCCATATGGATGAATTGAAACGTATGAATGATGCACTCGGGAATCAGTTGTTAGAATCAATGGGTCTGCAAACGGTTCATTTGAAAAAAAAGAAAGCCCTATTATTGGATGACTATTATACTTCTCAAAAATCGAAATTATTGATCAATCAGATAGCAAATCAAGACAATTGGCTGAATCCTGTGAAATGTTTTCATAGAAGTTCATTGATTTCCTCTTTTTATAAAGTAAATCGACTTCGATTCTTGAATAATCAAGATTTCGATTGTAAGAAAAGATTCTCTTTTTATGGGGAAAGGTCCTGTAATTATGATTTTTTGTATGAACAATTCCTCAATGTCTTGTTCAGTCGAAAGAAAATATTTTCTTTTGGCGACGGGAAAAAAAAACATGTTTTTTTGGACAGAGATACTATTTCACCAAGCGAGTTAGAGGTCTCTAACATATTAAATAATTTTCCGCAAAGTGGTGATGACGGATATGACTTGTACAAATCTTTCCATTTTCCAACTCGCGGTCCTAGAGCTATTGCGGACATTTCTGGAACACCTCTAACAGAGGAAGAAATAGTGAATTTTGAAAGAACTTATTGTAATCGTCTTTCCGCTATTAATCTGTCTGATCCAAAATGGAAAAAGTTGCATACGTATTTGGATTTCGATTTAAACATAGATTTGCTTGACACTGATTTGCGTGACACTCTATATACTCTATATTCATATACTCTATATTCTGAGGAATTTTTACCATCCGAAAAGAGGAAAAAAAAACCTCTAAAAAAATTCCTTAAAAAAGGGCAGATGTATAGAAACTTTCAAAGAAAGAGTAGTTTTTCAACCGTTCTCTCCAAATTGAAGCCATTGTACCCGTATATAATACCGTCGCTCCTTACCACGACAGGGCAAAAAAATCTACTTTTACTATTTATACATACTTTTTCAGACCTATTTGTGATACTAAAGAAGAGTCCTAAATGGAAAAAAATGTTATCTATTTTGCCTAATCTTATCCATGGAGCCAAGGCAATTCTTCGGAAAAAACTGGGTATTGGACAACGGAATCGTATAAGTGAGATTTGGAGTAAGTGTTTACATAAGTCTCTTGTAGAGGTGTACGAAAAAGATCTTCTTCACACAAATAATGAGTCACCATTCATATCGACACATCTGAGATCACTAAATATTGAGGAGTTCCTGTTTTCAATCCTTTTACTTCTTCTTATTACTGGATATTTAGTTCATACACATCTTTCCTTTGTTTCTCGATTCTCTAATGAGTTACAGACAGAGTTCGAACAGGTCAAATCGTTGATGATTCCATCCTACATCATTGAATTGAAAAAACTTCTGGATAGGTATGGTACATCAGAACAAAAATATTTCTGGTTACAGTATATTTTTCGAATGGCTCTAAAACAATTCGAAAATTTTCGAGAAGAAAGACGAGGTTCGCCTTCTGGCGTCCCAAGGGGTGAAGGTTTTAATCTCATGAAGTTCATAAGGATTCTACCAAATCCCATCAATCGAATCGCGTTTTTGAAAAATACGAGACATTTAAGTCATACAAGTAAAGAAATCTATTCATTGATAAAAAAAAGAAAAAACATGAATAGTGATTGCATTTCTGATAAAATAGAATCCTGGATCGCGAATAGTGATTTAATTGCTGATAAAGAAAGAGAATTCTTGCTTACTTTCTCTACCTTAACGACAGAAAAAAGGATGGATCAAATTTTAGTGAGTCTTACTAATAGTGATGAGTTATCAAAGAATAACTCTGGTTATCAAATGATTGAACAACCGGGAACAATTTACTTACGATATTTAATTGACATTCATAAAAAGGATCTAATGAATTATGAGTTCAATACATCCTGCTTAGCAGAAAGACGGGTATTCCTCGCTCATTATCAGACAATCACTTATTCAGAAATCCCGTGTAGGGCTAGCTGTTTGGATTTCCCATCTCATGATAAACCCTTTTCGCTACGCTTAGCCCTATCCCCTTCTAGGGGTATTTTAGTGATAGGTTCTATAATAACTGGACAATCCTATTTGCTCAAATCTCTAGCGACAACCTCCTATGTTCCTTTCATTACAGTATTTGTAAACAAGTTCCTGGAGAACTTTCCTAGGGGTTTTGATACGAGTTATGATGAGGACGATCTTTTTGATCAAAGAGAGGGTACCATTTACAGTCTTTTACCGGATTACGAGGGTAGTTGCTATAATCCAGAGAATTATGAAAGGGATCATAGCGACGATTTCGACCGTAAGCTTGATAGCCGATTGAAGTTTCTAAGTATGGAGGATCCGGTATCTAGCGATATCATACCGGAAAAGGAACTAGACCGGTTTTATCTCACAATTCAATTGGAATTAGTAAAAGCAATGTCTCCTTGCATAATTTGGATTCCAAACATTCATGATTTCGATAGGAAGGAGTCGGATGACTTATCGCTGGGTATATTAGTGAACTCTCTTTCCAGAGATTCTGAAAAAGGTTCTACTAGCAATAATCTTGTTATTGCTTCTACTCATATTCCAGAAAAAGTAGACCCTTGTTTAATAGGGACGGATAAATTAAATACATGCATTAAGGTACGAAGGCTTCTTATTCCACAACAAAGAAAGCACTTTTTTACTCTTTCATATACTAGGGGATTTCACTTGGAAAAGCAAATATTCAATACTAATCGATTGGGGTCTATAACTCTAGGTTCTAATGTACCTGATCTTGTAGCACTTACTAATGAGGCGCTATCGATTAGTATTATACAAAAGAAATCTATTATAGACACTAATATAATTCGATTTGCTCTTCATAGACAAACTTGGAATTTTAGATCTCATATAAGAGAGATTCAGGATCATGGGATCCTTTTTTATCAGATAGGGAGGGTTGTTTCACAAAATCTACTTCTCAGTAATTGCTCTATAGATCCTATATCTATCTATATGAAGAAGACAGCATGTCAGGAGGGGGATTCTTCTTTGTACAAATGGTACGTCGAACTTGGAAGAAGCATGAAGAAATTAACTATACTTCTTTATCTTTTGAGTTGTTCTGCCGGATCGGTCGCTGAAGACTTTTTTTCTGTACCCAGACCTAATGAAAACAATGATGCTTCTTATAGACTCCGTGAGAATGATTCTGATCTAGTTCATGGGCTATTAGAAATAGAGGGTGCTCTGCTGGGACCCTCCGAGACAGGAAGTCGGTTTGATAATGATGGAGTGCCGTTGCTTCTTCGGCCCGAAAGAAATCCCTTAAAGATGCTTCAAAATGGGTTTTCTTCTATCATTTATAATAGTGAACGATTTCTCTATAAAAAATATGAACCGGGGTTCGAAGAAGGGGAAGGAGTCGGAGTCTACGACCCGAAACAGATAGAGCTAGAGCTAGAGCTAGACCTAATGGAGGAATTATTGGAAAACATACTTTGGGCTCCTAGACTGTGGCGCCCTTGGTGCTTTCTCTTTGACGAAGGGTCCAATGAATTGAGATTTCCCTATGGGGAAGGGTCATTTCAGGACAAAGATGATTATGATGAAAAGGGTGAGAATGATTCGGAGTTCTTGCAGGATGGAACCATGCAGGACCAGACACGAGTGAGATCTTCCAACGAACAAGGCTTTTTTCACATAAGCCATTTCATTTGGGACCCCGGAGATCCACTCTTTTTGCTATTCCAAGAGGATGAGGATCCTGTGTTTTCACATCAAGAAGAATTTTCTTCAGAGGAACAGATACTTTTGACTTCCAAAACCAAGAAAACTTATTGGAAATATCTAGATGAAAGATGGTTGAGGAAGGATATGGAAGAACAGAATTTGAGATTATCGATTGATCGCGAGAGATGGTTTACAACCAATACTTCAGTATCAAATGAATTTTTTCGTTCTACTACTCTATACGAAAGTTATCAATATTTATCAAATGTGTTCCTATCTAACAGAACCCTATTGGCTCAAATCACAAAGACATTGTTGAGAAAAAAATGGGTTTTCCCAGACGAGATGCTTGTTATTATCTCTTCCAATAACGAACGATTGGTTTCACTGAATAATGAAATAAAATAGATACTTTCTTTCTCGTCGTCTCAAGTTGATATTAGGGGATCTTTCAATTGAGAAGATCCCCTAATATCGAGAATCCATATTGCCCTTGACCGAGCCCACTTGTTTTGAAGCAAATAAAGAGATCCACGGGGGGATTTGTCCTATTCAGATATTCACAACCAATAAGTACAGAATTTTCTTTTCAGATAGGTCCTGAGAAAGAAGGTTGGCATGCCAACAGGCGTCTATTATGGAATTCACCCGACCCGAGAGTACA
>CAWUDS030006904.1:20000-30805 GCA_963859935.3 Lathyrus sativus
TAATGAATTCCCTATTTCTATTCCGAGTATTCATACCTTTTTTATTTTCATTATAGATATTTTTATTTTCATGATATATATGATATTATCAACTTTAGAGCATATATTAACTCATATATCGTTTTCCCTTATATCAATTGTTATTTCAATTCATTTGATAACCTTATTAGTCAATGAAATTGTAGGATTATATGATTTGTCCAAAAAAGCCATGATAATAACTTTTTTCTGTGTAACGGGATTGTTAATTACTCGTTGGTTTTTTTCGGGACATTTACCATTTAGTGATTTATATGAATCCCTAATCTTTCTTTCATGGGGTTTTTCAATTTTTCATATGGTTCTTTTTTTTAAAAAGGAGAAAAACCTTTTAAGTACAATAATTGCACCAAGTGTTATTTTTACCCAAGCCTTTGCGACTTCGGGTCTTTTAACCAAACTGCATCAATCCGTAATATTAGTACCCGCTCTACAATCCCATTGGCTAATGATGCACGTAAGTATGATGATACTGGGCTATGCAGCTCTTTTATGTGGATCATTATTATCAGTGGCTATTTTAGTCATTACGTTTCAAGAAGTCATCCAAATTCTTTCTTTTACCAAGAATTTTGATTCTTTAAAAAAATCAGTTGATTTTGTTGAAATCAAATACATGAATAGGAATGAAAGAAACAATGTTTTACGAAAAACTTATTTTTCTTCTTCTAGAAATTATTATAGGTCTCAATTTATTCAACAATTGGATCGTTGGGGTTATCGTATTATTAGTATGGGTTTTCTCTTTTTAACGGTAGGTATTCTTTCAGGAGCAGTATGGGCTAACGAGGCATGGGGTTCCTATTGGAATTGGGATCCAAAGGAAACTTGGGCCTTTATTACTTGGACCATATTCGCGATTTATTTACATACTAGAAAAAATAAAAAATTAGAGGGTGTAAATTCTTCAATAGTGGCCTCGATAGGATTTCTTATAATTTGGATATGTTATTTGGGGATCAATCTATTAGGAATAGGACTACATAGTTATGGTTCATTTACATCTAATTGACTCAAAGAACCTGATAAAGAAAAATATGGAAAGCATATAAATATATACTTTCCATAAATCGTCGAGAACCCTTTCAATCAAGTAATGTAATGATTCAAGGGGTTCTCACAAACAACAAACATATTCGATTCTAATTTCAATTTTTTAAATGAATCTAACGGGAAAATATTTTTTTGTATCTTTTTGATTCATTTATTCACAAAAATCATCCATCAAAAATGAGATAGAATAGCTTCAACCTTGTCAACCGAAAATGAGAAAATGAAATCTGGATAAATACCAATACCTATTATGGGTATAAGGATAGAAATAGAAATAAATAATTCTCTGGGCCCAGAATCAAAAAAAGAAGAGTTTGATGTATTAAAAAACTTGTATCCATAGAACATTTGCCGTAAGATAGATAATAAATAAATAGGAGTTAATATCATTCCAATTGCTGTTACAAAAGTAATTAGTATTTTCATCATGAAAAGATATTTTTGACTAGTAATTATTCCAAAAAAAACTATCAATTCTGCAACAAAACCGCTCATGCCAGGCAATGCAAGAGAAGCCATTGATAAGATAGTGAAAATAGTGAATATTTTTGGCATTGGGATAGCCATTCCGCCCATTTCGTCAAGATAAAGAAGACGCAGTCTATCATAACTAGTTCCTGCCAAGAAAAAAAGGGCAGCGCCAATAAATCCATGAGATATTATTTGTAAAATGGCCCCGTTGAGACCAGTATCACTTATAGAACCAATTCCTATAATTATAAAACCCATATGAGATACGGAAGAATAAGCGATTCTTTTTTTTAGATTCCGTTGACCAAAAGATGTTGCAGCGGCATAGATTATTTGAATACAACCTAATATCATTAACCAGGGGCAAAATATGGAATGAGCGTGGGAAAAAAATTCCATATTAATTCGAACCAACCCATATGCTCCCATTTTTAATAAGATTCCGGCTAAAAGCATACAAGTGCTGTAATGCGCCTCTCCGTGGGTATCTGGTAACCATGTATGTAAGGGTATAATCGGCGATTTGACAGCAAAAGCAATAAGAAATGCCGTATAGAATATTATTTCTAGTGCCACGGGATATGATTGATTAATTAATGTTTCAAAATTAAATGTTGGTTCATTAGAGCCATATAAACCAATACCCAGAATTCCCATTAATAAAAAAACAGAAGCTCCTGCAGTGTACAAAATAAACTTTGTAGCTGAATACAAACGTTTCTTTCCCCCCCACATGGATAAAAGTAGATAAACGGGAATTAATTCCAATTCCCACATGATGAAAAAAAGTAAAATGTCTCGAGAAGAAAATGGTCCTATTTGACCGCTATACATTGCTAACATCAGGAAATAAAATAATTGGTATTTTCGAGTAACCGGCTGAGCTGCTAAAGTGGCTAAAGTAGTTATCAATCCTGTCAGTAAAATAGGTCCTATGGAGAGTCCATCTATTCCTAATCTCCAGTAAAAATCAAAAAAATGGATCCATTTATAATTCTCCGTCAGTTGAATTAGTGGATCATCCAATTGGAAATGATAACAAAATGCATAGGTTGTTAGAAGGAGATCGATTAAGCATATACAAATGCTATACCACCTAATTACCTTATTTCCCCTATGAGGAAATAAGAAAATTAAGGAACCTGCGGCTATTGGGAAAACAACAACTATTGTTAACCAAGGAAAAAAATTCGTGATAAAAATAAGATACACTTGGGCCAGAAAAGCCCATGCTCAAAATAAAATAGAATTTTTTTCTTTTTTATTTTGAACACGAGTTTTTGCCAGTAAAAAACGTATTCGTGTGGTGTTTTTTGAAACGAATCAATAAGCGAGACCCATACTTCGAGTTGTTTCATGCCATAAATAAACTCGAACACTTAAGAAATCCGTCGGACAAGCGGACTCACACCTCTTACAACCAACACAGTCCTCTGTTCTTGGGGCAGAAGCTATTTGCTTAGCTTTACATCCACCCCAAGGTATCATTTCTAATACATCTGTGGGACAGGCTCGGACACATTGAGTACATCCTATACATGTATCATAAATCTTTACTGAATGTGACATTATCTATAGTAATTTTGGATGTTCAAAAATGCAAATTATCGATCTAGTAAACTCGTAAATGAATCGTATATTTATATACCAGATGAATCAATGATTTGTGATAATATTGTTAACTGTTAATAAAAAAAGGCGTCTAGATAAATTTACAAGAGGGAATCGAAGAGGACCAGGATACTTTCATTTCTTATGATTTAGGCAATGTAAACATGATATGATCATAAGTTGTGTCGAATAAATACTCAAATGAATTGATTAGATTCATATTACACTATTTGAAATTCTACTTTATTATTATAGGATTAATGCTATTTATTCAACAAATTCGATTGATTGATACGGGTTGATTTTCTGTTACGAGCAATTGAGGAAACAATAGCCAGTCCGATAGCCGCTTCAGCGGCTGCAATAGCTATAACAAAAATTGAAAAAATATTTCCTTTTAATTGGCGATTATCAAAAAAATCAGAAAAAGTTACTAGATTTATATTAACTGCATTCAGTATAAGTTCAAGACACATAAGGGCTCTAACCATATTTCGGCTCGTGATCAATCCATAGATACCAATAGAAAATAAATAGGCACTCAAAACAAGTACATGTTCGAGCATCATTGACCAACTCCTTATAAATTTGGATTCATTAACAAAAGAATATATCGGCAATAAAAAAAAAAAGAATTTCTACATAAAAAAAAACTCTTTCACTTCACATAGAATTCGACAGAAATAAATGTGAGAAAATTGAAAAAAAAAAGAATCTTGATTTCTATTACTAGTTCTCTAAAGATTTCTTACTGGCGAGCTACGACAATTGCACCTATCAAAGAAACTAAAAGAATTATGGAAATTAGTTCAAATGGAAGAAAAAAATCTGTTGATAAATGAATTCCAATTTGTTGACTAGTACTTATCAAATCTTGCTCAATAATCTGATTTGGTCTTGTAGTCCAAATAATTCCGTACCATGATGTATCGGAAATAATAGTGATTAATGAAACAAAAATACTTGTACAAACTATCAAAGTAATTCCATCCCCTACGGTCCAAAGATTCAAATCTTGGTAATATTCGGAACTATTCATGAACATCACAGCAAATATGATTAAAATGTTAATAGCTCCCACGTAAATAAGTAGCTGTGATGCAGCTACAAAATGCGAGTTTGCTAAAATATATAATAAAGATATACAAACAAGAACCAGTCCCAACGAAAAAGCAGAAAAAATGGGGTTGGTAAGTAATACTACTCCTAAACTTCCTAATAGAAGACCCGATCCCAGAAAGACTAAAAGAAAATCGTGCAGCGTTTCAGGCAAATCCATTATATGTAAAAAAAAAGACAACGAAATCGAAATTTCATGACCTTATTGATATGACCAGGAAAAAAAATTTATATATTTCAATTTTTCTTTGCATTGAAAAACCTAAGTAGTTTAAATTGATATAGTTATGGTTATATAATCAATGTCATTCCACTCTTTATACAAAAGAGTAGTTTGAAACGATATGAAAACTCAAGTATAAAGGTAGATAGAACATATATAACCATTGAAAATCTTATTGAAATTCCAAAATATTTTCAATTTCGAGAATATATTAATATATTCTATTGAAGAATATAGTTCTCTAATAATTATAGAATATTTCTACTAATATGATATTTACTATATTATTCATTTTTTATACATTTAAAATATTTGATTTAGATTATTCTATTTATATCTATTCTATCTATAGAAATATATAGAATATTTGTGTGTGTTTTTTTTTTAAGTTGTATTTTATTGAATTATAATAAATTGTCTTTTTTGATTTGAATTGTTCGAATTGTATAATCATCAATTATTGACATTGGTAAACGGCCCAAAGCAATTTGATTATAATTCAATTCATGACGATCATAAGTTGAAAGTTCATATTCTTCAGTCATTGATAAACAATTTGTTGGACAATACTCAATACAGTTACCACAAAAAATACAGATTCCGAAATCAATACTGTAATTTAGCAATCGTTTCTTTCGAATATCCGTTTCCATTTTCCAATCAACAACGGGTAAATCTATAGGACATACACGAACACATACTTCACAAGCAATGCATTTATCAAATTCAAAATGGATTCGACCGCGGAAACGTTCTGATGTGATTAATTTTTCATAAGGATATTGAATAGTTACAGGTAAACGATTTGCGTGAGATAAGATAATCATGAAACTTTGACCAATGTACCTTGCAGCTCGTACTGTTTGTTGACCATAATTCATGAACCCAGTTACCATAAGGAACATATTGTAAATATCTATGAATAGTATAGTTTTTTTTGATTTCTTTCTCTTATTTGAGACAAGTAATGAATATAGAACATCTTTTACAGCGAAAACAATTGAGATGAAGTTGTTAATAATAGATTACCGAGAGAAATCGGTAAAAGAAATTTCCATCCAAGATTTAATAATTGATCCATTCTTAGCCTAGGCAAAGACCATCTTGTTATGATAGAAACGAATAAGAAAAAATAGCTTTTAGCTAATGTAATAAAGAGATCAATTGTAGTTCCAAAAACTCCGTATGTTTTATTTATTTCAAAAAATTCAGAAACAAATATGTATGGAATAGAAATATTGGAACCGCCCAAGTAAAGAACTGTTACAAATAATGAAGAAATGAAAAGGTTTAAATAGGAAGCAACGTAAAATAAACCAAATCGAATACCTGAATATTCTGTTTGATAACCAGCTACTAATTCTTCTTCTGCTTCTGGTAAATCAAAAGGTAATCTTTCACATTCTGCTAGCGAAGAAATTATAAAAACGATGAAACCCATAGGTTGACGCCACAAATTCCAACCCCAAAAACCATATTTTGATTGCGCATCAACTATATCAATTGTACTTAAACTGTTAGATAATCCTAGTCGGTGATAACATTCCTGTTCCCATCTCTATTACAGAACCGTACATGAGATTTTCACCTCATACGGCTCCTGGAAAGCCTTAAGTAAATCTAAGGACCGGGTCGATTATTTATCTCTTGATATATCCCTAAGATATAGAAGATTAAAATCTATCGAACGGTTCTGAATTAGACCAATTCAATTCTGTCTGTTCTAGAAATAAGAAAGAGAAATCGATTTTCATAAAAGATCCAATTAAAGCACTTCTGAATTGATCTCATCCCTAAGAAAATACAAATTTGTTGAGTAATAACTGAATTCTTCAATAAAATACTCTTTTATAATTCTCAATAACCCTCATGATTTTGAATGACGAAAAATAATTACACATCCGTTTCTTAATTATGATGTGAATTTTATCTCCATGAATATGGATATAAGAAATCAAAAACGAAAGAGAAATCTATTTTTCGTTTTTGATTTCTTATTTTTTTTTCGTTCCTATTCTTCTTTTTTGTGCTATGAAATGAAAAAGGGACCTCCAAAAATTGGAAAGGATTTTTTCGTTCCTGATAGTAATTTATTTAGTGATTGAATGGAAGCATACTCTGGATCGGAGTTGTGGGGAGTACTGCTTTCTTTTTTCTACCAACTTAAAGCCCCCAATTAGTATTCTTTTTATATTCTGCGTAAATTTTCTTTTGGATAATTTACAAAATCTGTGTTACTAATCCTTTGTGTATCTTGGTGTTTCTAACCATCCAGTCTTTTTTATTAACCCCCCTTATTTATTTTTATATATCTATGATAATTCATAAAAATGGTAACTAAAACTCAATAAGGTTGGTCTTTTGAGACCGCTTCAAAACAGGATGACAAATTATCCAATCTTGGGTTAAATGTCCTCTTCTGTTTATAATTTTATTTCATTCTTATACATAGAAAATGAGACTCAATATTTTGACTGCCCTTATAAAATCATCATACTATCTATTAACTAGCAGGAATCTAGTATTCTGAAATTAGATTCAATATAAGCTGTTTTATTTCACTCATATAACTATCTAATTTAGTTCTTCAATCAGAATTTTGAAAAAGAAAATAAAGATAATGAAGGTTTCTATTCAATTTATTCGCTATATAGTACTATACAGAAATTATAGTACTATATAGAAATATAGTACTATAAAGAGAGGAGTATAGCAATAGAATAGCATCGAATAGCTTTTTCGGTTTCAACGAATCGCACGTAGAGATATTGATAAGACACATAGAGTTAATGGTATTTCATAACTAATCGATTGAGCAGCAGCTCGTAGACCACCCAAAAAGGAATATTTATTATTTGAGCCATATCCTGACATAAGAAGTCCAATGGGAGCAATACTCGAAATAGCAATCCATAAAAAAACACCCATATTGAAATCAGATAAAACAAAATTATAGCCAAACGGAATTACTGAATAACTTATTAGAATGGATATGACTGATATGGATGGTCCAATACTGAATAAATGAATATCTCCCCTAGATGGAATAAGATTCTCTTTGAATAGTAGTTTTGTTCCGTCTGCTAGAGCTTGAAGCATTCCAAAAGGACCAGCATATTCAGGTCCAATACGCTGTTGTACCCCTGCAGATATTTCTCTTTCTAACCATACAATTGCTAGTACACTTATTGTAATTCCCAAGACAAGAATCAAAATTGGTAAAAGTATCCATAGAATTCCATAGACCTCTTTGAAAGATTCCAATCCGGAAAAGGAGTTTATATCTTGGACTTCCGTTGTATCAATTATCATTTCAACGATCAACTTCTCCCATAATGATATCTATGCTACCTAGTATTGTCATAATATCAGCCAATTTCATTCTTTTAACTAATTGAGGAAGAATTTGCAAATTGATAAAACCGGGTGGACGAATTTTCCATCTCCAAGGAAAACCATTCTGATCTCCTATTAGAAAAATTCCTAATTCTCCCTTGGGGGCCTCAATTCTCACATAAAGTTCTTGTTTCGGCAATTCAAAAGTAGGAGACGGTTTTTTACCAATGAATCGATATTCAAAATCATTCCATTCTGGCTCCTTTTCTCTATCAAAGCAGCGAATTTCAAAATTTTCATAAGGCCCCCCTGGAATTCCTTCCAAAGCCTGTTGAATTATTTTTATGGATTCCACCATTTCACCAATTCGAACTAAATAACGAGCTAATGAATCTCCTTCTTTTTGCCATTGAACTTCCCAATCCAATTCCTCGTAACACTCATAATTATCAACTTCACGTAGATCCCATTGTATTCCGGAAGCCCGAAGCATCGGTCCTGATAACCCCCAATTTATAACTTCCTCTCTACCAACAACACCCACTCCTTCAACCCGTTCTAAAAAAATTGGATTTCGCGTAATAAGTTTTTGATATTCAATAACCCTTGTTAAAAAATAATTGCAGAAATCCAAACATTTATCGATCCAACCATAAGGTAGATCAGCCGCTACTCCCCCAATACGAAAAAAATTATGCATCATTCTCATACCTGTGGCAGCTTCGAATAGATCATATATTAATTCTCTTTCTCTAAAAATATAGAAAAAAGGGGTTTGTGCACCAATATCTGCCATAAAAGGTCCCAGCCATAGTAGATGAGAAGCTATACGACTTAACTCCAACATAATTACTCTTATATAGCTGGCTCTTTTAGGTACTTGAATATTTCCCAATTGTTCCGGTCCATTTACAGTTATTGCTTCTGTGAACATAGTAGCTAAATAATCCCAACGTGTTACATAAGGCAGATATTGTATAATTGTTCGGTTTTCCGCTATTTTTTCCATACCTCTGTGTAAATAACCCAATATTGGCTCACAATCAATAACATCTTCACCATCCAGAGTAACAATAAGTCGCAGAACACCATGCATCGATGGGTGTTGAGGCCCCATATTTACTATCATGAGGTCTTTTCTTGTAGCTGGGACATTCATAGGTTTTTCCTCGATTCATTCTTCCATGAATCGTTCAAAAAAAAGTTAATCAAAATTCAGTATCTAATAAATCGAATAATTGAAAATGAT
Organism: Lathyrus sativus; assembly: GCA_963859935.3. Taxonomy (NCBI): domain Eukaryota; kingdom Viridiplantae; phylum Streptophyta; class Magnoliopsida; order Fabales; family Fabaceae; genus Lathyrus; species Lathyrus sativus. The sequence goes on from CAWUDS030006904.1 coordinate 29,102, forward strand.
TCTTGAAATTAGCTAATTTGTGAATGAATCCCGAATACCCAACCGATTTATTAAATTTTGATAACGTATTTTGTTTTTCTTTGACAAATACGACAATAGTCGTTGTCGTTTTCCCAGAATTATACGTAAACCTCTTTGAGATAAATAGTCCTTTGGATGTAATTCAAAATGTGAAGTAAGTCTTCGTATCTTATTAGTTAAGATGAATACTTGAAATTCAACCGATCCCGGGTTTTCTTCTTCTTTTTTTTTTTTTGAAATAACAGGTATAACTGGATTTTTGATCATAAAATGAAAGCTTCCCCCCCCTCCTTTTTGGTAGATATTTTTATTGATCAGTAATAGTAATTACACTTATTTTTAATTTTTTATAAAAAATTTTCTCTTCATTTATTTAACAATTCTGAATTTCTTTTTTTTTTTTTCAAATTAATTCATTATTAAGGAATGTAATTCAAATAGATAATAAATACTATATTTATGGATTCATAAAATGAATAAAATCTATTGTCTTGTATTTTAAAGACAAAAATAAGACAATAGATTTTATTCATTTTTCGATGGATTTATGGAGACATCATTGAGAAATTGAATTCGTATGACTCCCACAATGTGTGTGGACGTTTATTTTATTTATCTATAAATATTGTTCACATATCAGATAGATATGTTACGAGAAATATTAGGATAAATAGAACAAAAATCTAGATTTTCAATCGAGGCGAGGATACATACGTATTCTCAATATACTGAAACGGCTTCCATTATGTGTATCAAACCAATAGCGGTTCATACAAGCTAAATCTTCGAATCGATAATTTGGCCAAAGAAAGAATTTTAAATTCCTTAGTTTTTTTGTATCGCTATCAAGATCTTTCTTTTTAGTCAAAACTTCAGAAGAATTCGTTTTTTCTTTATCAGTTATTGTGTTTCTATCCATCGTCTTCCGATTCTTCCTATGGTTCAAACAAGTTAGAATTCGCAATTCTCTACGGCGTCTAGGGGAGAAATATTTTCAGGAACAAGTAAATCATAATGATTTTTATCTTTATTTATAATTTGGCGTTTGTGCTTCAATGATACGCTTATGGTTTGATATAGAAATGATTGTTCGTAGTTTTTTTTTGTAAGAACAACGAATGGGTTCTAAACAAAAAACTAGGTTGTCCTGCACTTCCTCAATATCCCTGCTGTAAAAAAAAACAAGGATCATCACTGACTATACGCACAAAAGTTTCCAGATCTAGTTCTCCCCTCCTTATAGTAGACAACAAAATTTGTTTTGGTTGTTTCGTTTGCTTCAGGAGATTTAGTACGCCGACAATGTTCGCGTAGCTGTCGCCGTAGTACGTAAACTCCGCACAGCGTAAATAATAACCCACATATCTATCTATTAAGAAATTCTGTTCTGCAGCCATATCCTTCCTGTATTTAGGGCTATTTGCATTATAACGATGCTTGGGCTTATAATACCTTTCGAGATATGATTTTAGATTGCTGTGAATCGCGTATTCGTTCTTTTCTAACTGTAATTCCAGTTGATCAGTAATGTTCTTCTGACTATAAAACGGCATAAACAAGAAATTTAGTGGTAAGATCCACGGATTCTTCTTATATGCATCTATTTTTGATTTTGACAAAAAACCAAAACTCGGAGTCAATAATTTGTCATTCGTTATGGAATTCTTTTTTCTTTTTCCATTC
>CAWUDS030006905.1:0-22739 GCA_963859935.3 Lathyrus sativus
AGTCAGAGCACCAAGGTAGATCTTCCATATATTCTATTTATGCATCTATGAAATCATATAAATGCCTCTAGAGAATATGTGAAAGAAAAAGGTCAGAAGATCAGAACCTGGATTCCATTTGGAAGGTTAATCTCAGATCTTCTAACAGAAAATGGACTTGTAACTGCTCTGTATGCTGCTGGAGTCACAGAAGAACTGGAATTCATTCTTGGAAAGCCTCTGAATGCCAAAAGTCTTCAGAGACTAAAAATAGTGGAAGAACTCACAACAGCTCCCAAGAAGCTGAATATTTATGAACTCAGTCAGAAAAGAATCCCAGTAGATGACTACCCTCTATTCTATGCTGAAGAACCAAGGGAAATTGTTGTAAGATATATTGATGATTGCAAGGCAGAAGGAAAGCCTATTCCTGCAAATATTATAAAGAGAGCAAGGCAACCATTGCCTGTTGTAGTAGAAGAGACACCAAGAAAGAGGACTCAATCAGAAGCAGAAGTTGCACCTATTCAGAAGAAGCCCAAGGTTGCTGAGAAGCCACAGAATCTGCTAAAGAGGAAAGAATCTGGAGACACTCCTTCTGTTCCTGCTAAACGCATCAAAATCAAAGGTACTAAATCTTCTGTATCTTCTGCAAATACTATTGTTATAAATGATTCAATTGTTAAGTCTATTCCAAAACCACCCCCTACATAAAAACAATATGTTACTGCTCCACCTCATGTATCTGTTCCATCCCAACAAAAATCATCTAACCCTATTTCAATCTCACTTGTAAAGCAATCCTCTGCACCAAAACCAACAACAACAACAAAACCATCTGCACCACAAAAACCACAATCAGAACAACAATCAGAAAAACCATCTGAACATCCCAAAGAAAAGCCATCTGAACAACAAAAACAACCACAAGAAAAACAACCAGAAAAACAATATGAACCTCTACAAGAAAAAGACTCTGATCATCAACAACAAAAATCATCTGAACCTCAAACACAACAACAAGATAAACAACCACAATCAGATAATCCACCATCCAAAACATCTGAACCCACTGAATATGTACCAGTTACTTCTGAACCAATCACATCAGAACCACCCACTTTTGAACCCTCATCAAAACCCTCTGAAAATCCTTCAGAATCCACCAACCCCTCTGGAACCAACATCTCTGAGACAGAAGTTCTAGATGTTACACCTCTGAAAACTATCTTTCAAGTGTCCTCTACCTCCTGCACACCAACCACATCATCCAATTCCTCAGAATCTAATATACACCCAGATTTTCTGATATCCCCCTCTCACAGAGATTCTGAGGTTAACCAACCAGAACCCCCTGTATCTTCTAAAGTTCTTATTCCAGATCCTACTCCCACACCTCAACCATCATCTGACATCCTCATTCCAAATCCTATCCCAACATCTACACCAAGAACATCTGCCTCATGTGCACGATTCTCATCTCTTTTTCACAATCTTTCCTATGGTTTCAAACTCAAAGATTTCTATGACAAACTTACAATCACCCTACCATCTATGCTTCTCACCTATATTCAATCAATGTCAGAAGTAGGTTCATTAGCTACAATATCATACTCTGCTAAATCTGCAAAAGCTGTTACTTCTGTTAAACCTGTTTCATCTGATAAACCTGTTGCTTCTGCTGAACCTGCAAAATCTTCTTTCCAACCTTACTCCAATAAACCATTTGATATGGTTTCCTATCACACCAAAGCAAAACCAAATCTGTTGAATGCCTTAAACAGATCAAAACCTGACAAATCCCCTGAAATTCCTTTCATACCATACTACCCTCTTCCTCTGATCTCCATTCACAAATCCATATTTCCACCTACTCCCCAACCAAAACCAATAACATTGGAGACTCTGTTAGACCCCAAACCTAGACTAAATGTTGATCATTTATTTACATGCTTTTTGCAAGAAATACATATGTATTTAGGTACTGTACAGAGGAAGTGTTCAACAACAATGGATGCAACAGAATCTGATGTCATCTAGAATGGCTTCATTAACAGATTCAACACTGTAGCATCAAATCTGAAGAACATATGTTCTGATGATGCGAAGCTCAGATTTGCTGAAGCTGCAAGAAGTCTGTTCTGGACTGTCAAGAGATCTAGACCACTGCTTCTTACAGATGCTCCTCCATCATCAGAAGAGAATGTTGAATCTACGTCTGAAGACAACCCTTTGGCCATGACTCTGAAAGAACATCCTTCTGGCTCTACTGCTCCAAGCTCTAAAGACCCTATGGAAATTGATTTTGTTCAAGCTTCAGAAACTATTCAACCTTCCTCATCTGAGATTAAGAAAGAACATCCAGATCTTGAGGATAAGATTGTTGTTCTGGAAGCTGGTCAATCAGAAATCAAGTCATGGATGGCAAAACAGGATAAGAAGTCTGAAGACATGACTGAGTGGATGTCTCAACAGGATCAGAAGAATGAAACAATGGCTAAGTGGATGTCAAAGCAAGAACAGTCCTCTTCTGAGATCAAGGATCTGTTGAAGATGCTTTTGTCAAAACACTCTTAGTTTTTCATTTTTTTCATTCTGATGTTTTTGCATCTGATGTTTGCTTATGTATTTTGAATATCTTCTGATGCATGTACTCTTGCTCTGAACTGAATTGAATGAATGTTTCAAAGTTTTCTCCATATGATTTATCTCTTTTACTGTTTCCTTTTATTTGTCTTTTCAAAGTTATTACTTTTTCCTTATGACAAAAAAGGGGGGAGAAAATATAGATCTAAACTGTTTAATTAAACTTCACCAGAATGAAACTTCAGACATATCAATTTTATCTAACATTAAATCTGAGTATTTCAGAACATTTGATAAGTACACTCTGTAAAAGAAACTCTGAGTCTCTCAGATCATTTGACAATTATCAAACTCTGACTCTGAAATTTGCAAGACACTCTGACTCTCAAATGTTAAAGAACAATCAAGCTCTAACTCTGAAAATTACTCAAGACAAAAGGGAAGTTTCTATTCCTTATCTGTATTTAATTCAGGGGGAGATTCGTCATCTCAGGGGGAGTTATAATTATTATATTTTCAATTAAACAAAATTTCTGATGTTTTTGTCATCATCAAAAAGGGGGAGATTGTTAGAACACAGATTGGTTCTTAATAATATCTCTATGTTTTAATGATAACTATTATGAAATTTTGTAATTAAGAATTATATACTCTAAAATTTGCTTGAGAGTTTTTACTGCAGATAGTAAAGGAATTAACACTCCAGAAGCAAATCAGAATTGAACATAAGAAATTTGCTAGACTCTGAAGCGCCAGATGCATCCATTAGAAGATTCTGAATGCTTCCAACAGAAGATCCTGAGCGTAGCCTCTAGAAGGATCTGAATCAGAAGCTCCAGAAGAATCTGAAGCAAGTCAGAAGCATCTGAACCAAAGAAGAATTATGTATAAAGAGTTTTCAAAGCATAGTTTCTACAGAAGATTCTGAAAGTACTAAAGCTGCCAGTACTGAAGATCTGACTCAAATATGCTCTGATCTTAAACACGCTAAAAGCACACCTGCTGCAGAAGACTCTGATTCAGCAAAACTCTGATCATCATCAGAAGGCTCTGATAAAATTAGACTCTGATGAAATATGCTGAAAATTGAAGAAGAATTATTCAAAGATTATATCCGTTGGAATGATCCAAACGACTCTTTCCTTATTTATGCTAGACACAAGAACACAGACAAAAATGATTTATCTGTGCTTACTTCTTCTAGGAAAGGTCACTTGATGTGAAGACAAAAAAGGCTCAGACCTTTTGGACACTCTTCTCAACGTGAAGCTCTCCTTGGATCAGCTGCCTATAAAAGCAAGTCTTCACCCATCTTCTTCAGTTGACGTTTTATCCAAAAGAAATCAATATCCAAAGCTCTTATACTATTCATATTCTTTCAAGAATTAATTTCTTTATTCTTAATATTCAAGTGAAAAATCACAGTTGTGATAAAGCTTTCTAGAAGCAATTTTAAACACTTGTATTTGTATTACATTTGATTGTAAACCTTAAGAAGATCCAATTAGGATCAGTAGTTCTTGAGAAGACTTTGAACTGTTGTTCTTAGTGCTTACTATTGTAATCAGTTGATTAAATAGTCGATTAAGTCCTTGATTGAGAAAGGCAAATCACTCTAGGAAGGGTGGACTGGAGTAGTTGAGTTCAACGAACCAGGATAAAAATACTTGAGTTTTTATTTCTAAGTTTTAATCTTCATACTTATTCAACCCCCCTTCTAAGTATTTTCTCACCTTCATCTTCCTCCTTGTTCTTCTTCTCACTTTTTCTCCCAAAACCTTTCTCTGGCAGTTTATCGTGTTCTAATTCTCTTTCCCCAAAAAACTTCTCTATTTCCTTTAATCCTTTATTTCTTATTTTATTATTTAAATCCTATAATAATAATAATAATAATAATAATAATAATAATAATAATAATAATGATAATAATAATAATAATAATAATAATAATAATATTCTCCCACTAATAATAATATTCATACTAATAGTAATAATATGAATAATAATAATATTCCACCAAATAATATTATTAATACGAATAATAATAATAATAATAATAATAATAATAATAATAATAATAATAATAATAATAATAATAACAATAATAATCTCATTAACATTATTATTAATAAAAGTTGGAATAATATTAATCACTATAATGCTCTTGATATCATAATTAACTTACTCCTTTATCTAGGTCCATAGTACCCCACCTAAGGTCACCTCTCTCCCTTACTCATAACCTCATACCCTTAATTAAGGACACCACACAACTACACATCACAGAAAATACCAAAGCGACTGAATAATTTAAATGGGGTGTTACATTTGCCATCTTACTATCAGTCATGTTAAATTTCTTCAGAAGTTCTTTAACATATTTGGTCTGATGAATGTAAGTGCACTCTGGAGTTTGGTTGACTTGAATTCCCAGAAAGAATCTCAATTCTCCCATCATGCTCATTTCAAATTCTGCCTGCATACATTGAGCAAACTCCTTTCCCAGCATAGTATTGGTAGATCCAAATATGATATCATCCACATATATTTGACAAATTAGAAGATCTTTCTTAAATGTTTTACAAAAGAGTGTTGTGTCCACTTTGCCTCTGATGAAGTTTTTCTCCAGAAGAAAATTGCTTAATCTCTCATACCCAGCTCTGGGAGCTTGTTTTAAACCATACAAAGATTTTTTTAGTTTGAAAACATGTTCTGGGAATTTTTCACTTTCAAAACCAGGAGGCTGGTGAACGTAAACTTCTTCTTCTATAATACCATTTAGAAAGGCACTTTTAACATCCATTTGATATAAAGTGATGTTATATTGTGCATCAAAAGAAATGAGTAAACGAATAGACTCTAACCTTGCAACAGGAGCATAAGTCTCTGTATAATCAATTCCTTCTTGCTGGCTTTAACCTTGAGTAACTAGCCTTGCCTTATTTCTTTCAACTTCTCCTTTCTCATTTAGCTTATTTCTGAAGACCCATTTTGTTCCAATTATATTGAATCCTTTTGGTCTTTGAACTAAATCCCATACATCATTTCTGGTGAATTGATTTAACTCTTCTTGCATGGCCATAATCCCATACATCATTTCTGGTGAATTGATTTAACTCTTCTTGCATGGCCATAATCCAATCATTGTCTTGCAGAGCTTCATCTACAGAAGTTGGTTCAATTACTGACACCAGTCCAAATAATGATGCTTCAGATGATCTTAGAAAGGATCTTATTCTGATGAGATCATCCTTCTTTCCAATAATGACATTCTCTATATGAGAAGCTTTAATTCTGGATGATGATCCTCTAATAGTTCATTCTTCAGAAATTTTTAGATTGTTCATCTGAGAAGTTAAAGGAATAGCGTCTGGCGTTGCTTCTGGTTCCTTCACTTGAGCTTTGTTTGCCTCTGGCACTTCAGAGTCTGTGAAGACTACTTCTCTATCTGCAGAGTTTTCAGACTGCTTTGGCTTTTTACTGCCAAGCTTATCATCAAATCTAACATGAATAGATTCTTCCACAATCTGTGTCTCAGTGTTGTATACTCTGTAGCCTTTAGAGCGTTCAGAATATCCAAGCATGAAACACCTATGTGCTTTGGAATCAAACTTGTTCATATTTTCTTTAGTATTTAACATATAGCAAATACATCCAAAGGGATGAAAATATGAAATGTTGGGCTTTCTGTTCTTCCACAGTTCATATGGAGTCTTCTCCAGAAGAGGTCTTACAGACACTCTGTTCTGAATGTAACAGGCTGTGTTAATTGCTTCTGCCCAAAAGTGTTTTGCCAGATTAGTCTCATTGATCATGGTTCTGGCCATTTCTTGCAGAGTTCTATTTTTCCTCTCTACAACCCCATTCTGTTGTGGAGTTCTAGGACAGGAAAAATCATGAGCAATGCCATTTTCATTAAAATATTTTTCAAAATATTTGTTTTCAAATTCACCACCATGATCACTTCTGACTTTTATAATTTTGAAATCTTTTTCATTCTGGACTTGTTTGCAGAAGTCAAAGAACACAGAATGTGACTCATCCTTGTGTTTTAAGAACTTTACCCATGTCCATCTACTATAGTCATCAACAATGACTAATCCATACTTCTTGCCTCTGATGGATGCAGTTTTCACTGGTCCAAACTGATCAATATGAAGTAATTCTAACGGTGTGGAAGTAGAAACAACATTTTTTGATTTAAAAGATGATTCTGAAAACTTCCCTTTTTGACATGCTTCACAAAGAGCATCTGAGGTGAACTTTAAATTAGGAAGTCCTCTGACAAGATTAAGTTTATTAATCTGAGATATACGTCTCATATTAATATGCCTCAATCTTCTGTGCCAGACCTATTGCTCCTCATTAACAGACAAAAGACATTTGACATTCTGAACCTTAAGTTCTGAAAGGTTTATTTTATAAATGTTGTTCTTCCTCTTTCCACTAAATAGGATTGAGCCATCCTTTTGACTAATAGCTTTACATCATTTTTGATTAAAGGTTATGTCATAACCATTGTCACTTAATTGACTTATGGACAATAGATTATGCTTTAATCCTTCTACAAGTAAAACATTAGTAATAGAAGGAAGGTTACCATTTCCAATAGTGCCAGATCCAATGATCTTGCCCTTCTGATTCCCTCCAAGTTTTACATCACCTCCAGATCTAAGCTCCAGACTTTGGAACATAGACCTTTCTCCTGTCATGTGTCGCGAGCATCCAAAGTCCAGGTACCATGATTGGCGTCCTGACCTTGCTGCTAAGAACATCTGCAACAGGAATTATTTTACTTTTAGGTACCCAGATCTTCTTGGGTCCTTTTGGGTTAGTTGTTCTGAAGGTTTGTCTAAACTTCTGCTTTTCAACATAAGGTTTATTCTGACTAGCCTTAGATTTAAACACATGAATGTTCTTTTCAGAACGAGTGTGTTCAATATCATTCAAGTGACCAAATTTAAAGTGGGAATATAAAGGAGTCTTCTTGATGATAATTTTATCAACAGTTTTTGGATTTAAATCCTTTCCAGAGGAAGATTTATATCCAATTCCTTTTCTGTTATTTCTGCTAACTCCATAGATCATAGAAACCATTTTGCTTCTGTCTATGCTTTTAGCAAGAAACTTCTGAAAGCTATAGTCATATTTTTCCAAAATATTTTTGCATTCACACTCAGTTTCAGAATCAGAGTCTTGTTGAGCTAATTCAGAATCATTTTTCATTTTTAAGTTCTTTTCATTTAGCTCAGGCACTTCTGATTTGAGAATATTATTCTCAGATACAAGATTGCTTTGACGCTTCTTATATTTGAGCTTAATATTGTTATAGCTCTTCAGAACTTCTGATAACACTTTGATAAGTTCATCTTTAGTGAGTTTAGCCATTACCTCTTCAGCGTCAGAGTTAGATTCAGATCCTGAAATTCCTTCCTCCTGATCTTCTATGTCAGCCATCAATGCTACGTTGGCACATTCCTCTTCTGACTCAGATTCAGATTCATATGTATCTGAATCATCCCAGGTAGCCATTAGAACCTTCTTCTTCTTATCAGATTTTCTTTTAGGTTTTTCTTTCAACAACTTTGGACATTCATTTTTGTAACGCCCAGGTTCTTTACATTCGTAGCAGACAACCTCCTTTTTGCCAGATCTTCTGTGTCCAGAAGATTCTTTTCTTTGGTCAAGCTTCCTGAAGTTTCTGAACTTCTTTCCTTTATGCTTCCAGAGTTTGTTTATTCTTCTGGACAGCATGGATAGTTCATCTTCATCTTCAGATGAGGATTCTTCAGAGCTTTCCTCTATTACCTGCAATTCTTTAGCAGATTTATTAGATTTTAAGGCAATTGATTTACCTTTCTTTTGAGGTTCATCTTCCTTAAGTTCAATTTCATGACTCCTCAGTGAGCTGATTAGTTTCTCCAAGGAAATCTTGTTCAGATCTTTAGCCATTTTCAGCGCAGTCACCATAGGTCTCCATCTGGTAGGTAAGCTTTTGATGATCTTTTTCACATGATCAGCAATAGAGTATCCTTTATCCAGAACCTTTAGTCCAGCTGTAAGTATTTGAAAACTCTAGAACATGGCTTCAACAGTTCAGCTTCTTCCATCTTGAAGGCTTCATACTTCTGAATTAGAGCCAGAGCCTTTGTTTCCTTGACTTGAGAGTTTCCCTCATGAGTCATCTTTAAGGATTCAAACATGTCAAATGCAGTTTCCCTGTTTGTAATTTTTTCATACTCAGTGTGAGATATTGCATTTAACAATATTGTTCTAGCCTTGTGGTGATTTCTAAATACCTTCTTTTGGGCTTCTTTCATAGATTTTCTATCTACTTTCTTGCCATTCCCATCAATGGGATGAACATATCTATCTATGACCAAATCCCATAAATCAGCATCATAACCAAGGAAAAAAATTTCAATCCTGTCTTTCCAATAATCAAATTTCTCCCCATCAAACATAGGGGGTTTAGTGCTGATTCTGTCCCTTTCTTCATATTTGTTGTTAATGTTAGATATTGAAGTATCAGCCATAGTAACAACCAAATATATATCAAAGTTTTTCTCACTGGATCTTTTATGTCACTGTGAAGTGGTAGCACACACAAAACCGGAGCTCTGATGCCAACTGAAGGAGAGAAAATACTTAGAAGGGGGGTTGAATAAGTATGAAGATAAAATCTTAGTAGTAAAAACTCAAGTATTTTTATCCTGGTTCGTTGAACTCAACTACTCCAGTCCACCCTTTCTAGAGTGATTTTCCTTTCTCAAGCAAGGACTTAATCCACTATTTAATCAACTGATTACAATAGTAAGCACTAAGAACAACTGTTCAAAGTCTTCTCAAGAACTACTGATCCTAACTGGATCTTCTTAAGGTTTTCTTACAATCAAATGTAATAATAAATACAAGTGTTAAAATGCTTCTAATAAAGCTTTATCACAACTGTGATTTTTCACTTAAGATTAAGAACAAAGAAATAATTCTAGCAAGAATATATGAGTTGTATGAGAGCTTTGATAATGAGTTCTTTTCAAGTGTTTTGTCAACTGAAGAAGATGAATGGAGACTTGCTTTTATAGGCACAGTGATCCAAGAGCTTTTCACATTGAGAAGAGTGTACCAAAAGTTCTGAGCCTTTTTTTTCTTCACATCAAGTGACCTTTCCTAGAAGAAGAAAGCACAGAGAAATCCTTTTTGTCTGTGTTCTTGTGTCTAGCATAAATCAGGAAAGAGTCGTTTGGATTATTCCAACGGACATAATCTTTGAATTCTTCTTCAACAATTTTCAGCAAGAATCATCAGAGTCTATGTTAGTCAGAGCCTTCTGATGTTCATCAGAGTTTTGTTGAATCAGAGTCTTTGCAGCAAGTGTGCTTTCAGCGTGTATAAGTTCAGAGCAGAGTTTTTGGGTCAAATCCTCAGTACTGGCAGCGTTAGTACTATCAGAGTCTTCTGAAGAAACTATGCTTGAAAACTCTTCATACAGAATTCTTCATTGGTTCAGATGCTTCTGGCTTGCTTCAGATTCTTTTGTAGCTTCTGCTTCAGATTCTTCTGGAGGCAACGCTCAGAATCTTCTGATGGCAGCGTTCAAAATCTTCTAAGGAATGCTTCTGACGCTTCAAAGCTTTGCATATTTCTTATGTTCAGTTCTGATTTGTTTCTAGAGCGATATTTTCTTTAACATCTGCAGCAAACATTCTTAAGCAAATTTTAGAGTATATAATTCTTAAATACAAAATTTCATAATAGTTATCATCAAAACATAGAGATATTATTAAGAACCAATCTGTGTTCTAACAATAACTCATTTCTTAAGCCTAGGTTTAACATGGATTTATAGAATTAGGCTTTGAAACTTGTAAATCAAACTTTGTATTGTACTCACTTAATGAGCTTGGATTCAACCAAATGGAAATTGGACATTATAAGTCTTGTAATACTTGAAACCATTTTGAATTTTGCATATTGTAACCAAACCAATGTATCTTGTAATGTTCTTTGAAAGTGACTTGAACTTGAAATTTCAATCTTGCATCAAATCTGATACTTGAGTTGGATTAAAATGGAATGTTTGAGCTTTGGTTGTTAAACTTGCTTTGAATTGAGATTGGAATTGAATCTTGGGGTTGAGCCCACAACTTGTAACTTGATTGAATACAAAAAGGACACTTAAGTCAAAGTTTTGAACATGAAGACTCTTTTATGGGCTTGAAAATGAATTATGGAAGTTAGATCATCTTGACATGAATAAAAAAAACGAACATGATATGGGATTTAAAATTAGCATGAGTTTGAAATTGAATTAGAATGGACATAAGAATTGACTTAGAATGGAATTAGAAAAGGGGATCTTGAATGAAAATAAAAATTGGTTATAGAATTTGAATTTTTACTTGAAACATACAACTTGAAGTTGAAATCTTGAAATGAACTTGAAATGTGAATCTTGGATAAAATTTGTGAGACTCAAAATCTTTGGCACAAAAATCTTGGAAATTTGACTTTGGGACAACTTTTGAACCCTTTAGAAATTTGTCATTGATTTGGTAACTGGGAAACTTGAAACTTGGACATTTGGCATGGAACTTGAAATCTGGTTGTGAACTTAAATTTTTTTACCCTAATAACCTTAGAATCTCTATTAAGAACCAGGTTAAAGGGAAGACAAATTGCTTCAATATTCAAAAACTTCATCTTGATCTTGCAAAAGATCATGATCTAAGATAGGTGGTTTAAAACATCTTGAAACTTGTCTTGCCCTAGTTGGCCATAAGTAAGTCAAGATAGAGCATCTTTTTTTAATTTCTAATTCTTGTAATGACTCAAACCCTAGTCCATTTCTTGAAATGAAACGAAACCTATCCTTGTCAATCCTTTGCCTCGAACATCCAAGGATGATGTTACTAAAGAATCTATGATATGAAATGTTGGGTGAAAATGAGGGTGTGACAGTATGGAATCGGTCTCAAGGCTTTCGCCTTGGCCCCTGAAAGAGAGCCAAATTAATCATCATGTGGTGTTTCATCCTCTTGTACGTTGAGTTCAATGACATTGACGACAATCCCACGAGTCTTCTTCTTTTTCTTCTTGGGGGGGGGGGGGGGGACAATGGTCACTAAAGGGTTATTTACTATGGTTTCATGTATTAAGAAATCTTTGCGCATGTCAGCTAAAATGACAACTGATTCATCAAAATCGTTGTGATATTTCATCTTCAGATGAACCGTGGATGCCATTGCATCTAGCGTCGTGAGGAATGGTCTCTATAGGACGACATTTTATACGCTTTCACATGAAATTATCAAGAAACAAGTGTTCATAGTCATCTCGCTCTTTCCTTTTTCAAAAAAAAATGGTAATTATATGGCTCCATATGAATGACTAGAGGATTCATTGAACGTTGAGAGATCTCTTCCTATATACGACCTGAGATCCCACTCACGTAACGCTAACCTCTTAAAGATACTGATGTACATAATGTTACAAGAACTCCGATCATCAATAAGGATGCCTAACACTGAGTGATTTTCTACTTTAGAAATTTTGACCAATGAAAGCATCACATTAAGAGCTCCGTCCACTTTCTCGTGGGTCTCGAAACTCTAGAATAGTTGTGTCTTTCTTGCCTCCTAGTTACCATCGGCGATCTAGAAGAGTTTCGCATTGTATGCTTCTCATTCCCATCTCTCTTGCCAAGTGATCTATCGTTAATTGGAGAGATGGAAAAGTAAGGGGATGATATTGAGGGTCAATAGACCAGTGGTGACTTCAGCAGCTGAATCTGACATCAGTGTCTTCTTTTAAACGAAACCGCGATCGCAATTCGTGACTTTGAGATTAGAAGAATCTGATTGTGGAAATTTGTGAGAATCAAAAGTCGATTCCACAAACGGTGCCACTGTTCCAAACTGGAACTCGAAATAGGTGAAGGTCAAATGGTACAAAGATCTGATGCAAAGGAGTGAACTTCCGGTATGGTGGAACGGGGTGAATTTTCAAGGTTATCACTTTAATCCCCAAGCCAATAAATGAGTGAAAAGCTAATATGAGTACATGAATGAAAAAGTATCTGAAATGACGCGTGTTGGACTTTACACATCGTGGACATTTAAAATCATTCTGTTCTGATTTAGTGTCTTATACAGAGACCATCTAATCGTATCTGACAGCAAGCGATCGTTCGAGGGTGAGGATCAAGTATAGGTTCTCTAGTTGCGAGTCCTCCATGCCCTCAATGTTTTGACCAACATGCTTTTGGACTAAACCTCATCATGACCGAACTTTTCTATGCTGGGTCTCATGGACTGGTCGAAACTTTTTTTTTTCTTTTTGAAATTGAAATAGTTATTATTGTTTGACTTTTGAAAAAAATATATTTCTAACATAAAAGAACTACAATTTATACTTTTTTTTAAAGAATCTAAAAAAAAATTATTTATATCAAAATCATTTTTAATTTGATCTATAACAAACAAGCTAGTAATCCCTTTCATATTTAATGTTTCTATTTAGGTACAATATTACTCTTTATTTTAGTTTCAATTCCTCTCAACCTGATGTATTTATGTATAATAAAACAAAACTTAGTTGAACGTTTACATCAATCATTCATTTGAAAAATATATAATCATAAACTTACGTGAAAACGAATACCTGTTTCTAATCCTCTTGTTTTCATCAAAAAAAAAATAAAAATAATAATAATAATAATAATAATAATAATAATAATAATAATAATAATAATAATAATAATAATAATAAAAGTAAATGGATCGTTACTGATTAATAAAAAATTCCTTGAAAGAATAATGGTAGTAGAGAATCAATGAGAAAGTATGATATTTTTGGTACAAACAACTTGTGATTTTTAAAATAATATTGGTAATATGCAAATGAAAATGTCAACATCAACAAACATGTTATGAACCTTTTACCTCAAAAAAAGAAAAGAAAAAAGAGACGTTATGAATATTTAATGCCGTGTTATCATTGATAAGAATCAATTTATGAATATTTGAACATTTAATATAAAAAAAAAAGAATATTTGAAATATTGTAAAAAAAGGAGACTATTTGATATATAAATTATTTTTATTTAGAGATGTTGGATATATATATATATATATATATATATTTAGAGATGTTGGATATATATATATATATATATATATATATATATATATATATATATATATATATATATATATATATATATATATATATATATATATATATATATATATATATATATATATATATATATATATATATATATATATATATATATATATATATATATATATATATAAAACTTTTTTTGTCGTAGTTTAATCTAGAACTGAAAGTTTTTGTTTTAAAAGTGAATATATTTAAGTTTATATATGCGTTTTTACATTTAGATATATTAAAATATTCTTTTATAATTATTATTTGAATAAATTTAACGGGTATTTCATAAATATGACAGTTTAGAATTAAAGTATGAAAATTATTAGTAACATTTTATTTTATAATTTATTGAGAATAGAAATGAAACTAGACCTTAATTAATCAAAGCATAAAGTACTTTTATTTGAAGAAAAAAAGTTGTATTCGAAAGTGCTTTCAAATTCAATGATCTAAAAGGTGATCTCTCTCCATCAAACAGTGTTGCGTGACAAGATGTAAATGGCAATAAATTAAATAAATCCATCATTTCATCTTAAAGAAAGGATTGTATTTCTCTTTTGAGTTATCATGTTTAATCATCATATTTTACAAGTTTAGTGTAAGGGGTCCTTTTAGACCATAAAGAAAGAGAAAAATCATTCCTCATAAAATCTTTATCATTTAGTATGTGTTTAGAACTAAGATTATATCCAATTCAATCAAATTTCAATTACTTTGGGTTAGACAAAAAAGTTAGCACTTTTAACATAAAACCTAAACCAACTCAACTTGGTTTTCTGCATGTTGGTTTTGATTGACTTATGGTCTATGATAAATAATTTTTAAATTTTTTAAAATTAAATGATATTATTTTTTACAAATACTTTAATACTTAAATTAGATTCTATAATTTAAAATTTTAATATTTAAATTTAATTGAAACACTTTTAATATAACATATAAAAGTCTTAATTTATATCAACATTTTTTTAACAATGTTAAGTAGTCAACATTAAGTTTTAGTTTTGGATTAGTTTTGACATTATTTGTGCCACAAGCTTTTTGAATTGTATTAGTGGCTTTCTCTATATAAGTTCTAATGCCAATGAATGCAAGTAGAGAATCAAGTTGTATTAAACAAGTGTTATCAGAACTCATGGTTTGAGTAAATGATCGATTTATTGTATTGAAAGTCTTTATAATAAGTTGGTGGTCCGACAACGTGTCCTGTTTAAGTGTTTGTGGCGTGTTAAGGGTGTCAATGGTGATACAAGTGTATGTGAATGAAAGAACTTTTGCCTAAGGGAAATATTTAAGTGGATGGACACACATTTGAGAAGAATATTATTGTGTATAAGCATGAGTTAGAAGTCCCACATTGTTTGAAAAAGTGGAAGTTGATCACTTTATTAGTGAGAGTACATGATTATATTGTTGTAAGCGATAAAAAGATATGGGTATGAAGAATTGACACTCTATGTGTGGATCTATGTACTTTCATGTACAAAAGACTGCAACTGGTGTTTTAATCATGACAGTTTTGATGATTAATCTGATGTTCGGTGGAATCTCGTTGCTTGATCACGATGGTACTGATTGTGGAACCATGATTTTTAGGTTATCTAAAGAAGTGATCAATTAAAGTAGTTTTTATGTAACTTGAAGTACAACTTGTATGAAAACTTGAAGATGCAACCTTTAAGCCAAGCAGGTATGACAAGCAATTAAAGATGCAAGCTAAAAAATTAGGATTTGATGATCACTATAAACATACTCCGATGATGGCATTAATCTTGAAGATATCTCTAGCCTCATCTCCAAGAAAATTTAAGCAAGTTGTTATATGATTGTCTTATTTGACAAGTCTTGAAGCTTCAAAGTGCGAAAGAGAGGAAATGTGAAAGTTCGCCGAATTGCTTCTAAGTAAGCCAAGTTTTGTAAAAATACAAGGGCAATTTGGTAAATTAACATGGATAAATCACACACACGCGCGCACACACACACACACACATACTAAAACATGTTTTTAAAGTCCTTATTTCTCAAAGTAAACAACCAAAAATCTTGAAGCATACCATTTGATTCAAGAACTGTCAAAAAGTTTTGAGGAAAGTTTTGAACTATCGAATCGATTGGATCCTTGACCCAATCTATTTGGTGAGTGAAAAAGTTGTTAATAAACAATTAAGACAAGGTCTTAATGAAAGACAGTGTTTGTCTATCTATTTTTTTTCCATTTTGAGCATTTGTAATTGATTAAATTTGGGCTCCCAATCGATTGGGCTTAAGAGCCAACTGATAGGCACATTAATTGTGGCCCATGGATCTTTTGTTTACTTTCTCTCACTTTAATTTACTCGTAGCATTTCGAGAAAGTATTTGTGTTTAGTAAGGAAGTTTGTATTCTGGGTAGGTCATTATTGTAAATTTACCAAGGAGTGTTTTTCTCTCGGTTGAATAATTTATTCTTAAGGGAGTGTTTGTTTGGGTTCAAAATCTAAACCTGTTAAAAACTTTGTTCGGGGATTTAAGTTCTTAAGTCATTGTTTTGGTTTGTAAGCCCAACCTGTGTAAAAGCTTACTTCAGTTCGAGATCATCCCGGTTTAAAATCTCAACTTAGTCCGTGGTAAGCTTATTCAAAACCTTGGCCGGTTTGCAATCTCAGCCCGAGTAAAAGCTTACTTTGGTTCGAAGTCAGCCGAATTGAAATCTCAACTTGGTTCATGGTCATCTTGTTTAAAACTTTGGCTCGCTTAGGAGGACAGCTCGTTAAAATCTCCAGTTCAATTCAAGATAAGTCCGTAGAGAGTCTCTGTAACACCCCGTTTTTCTAATTTAGTTATTTAATTAAAATTGCATGTATTTAATTATTTAAAATCAATTTCTACGTACATTGGATGGTGTTTGGATGGGTAGTATTCATTTATGAGGTTTTGAGGTGGTTGACATGATTTTATTTATTTAATTAAAATAATAGAATTAGAATATCAGAAGAAATAATGAGGAATATATAATTAGTAATATTATAATAAAATTAGAATTATGAAGGATATTGTGGTGAATAGAGGAATAAGTGAGGGCATAGTGGGAAGTATAATTTTAAGAAGAAATAGGTCACAAATAAAAAGGTCAGTAAATAGGGTTGGGATTGTTCTACGTAAAACATGATTTTGGAGAAGGAAGAGACTAGAGCTAGGAGAACCTCCATTGACAGAGCTTTAAGGTGTTTTGTTGGGGGTGGATTACTCCTAATATGGTGTAGATTGCATGAATTGGATAGAGGAAAGTCTTTAATCCCTTTAGGTTTTCATAAATTTTCCCATTTTGTTGAATGAATGATGAACATGATGTAAATTCTGTGATAGCATGAACTGTATGATGTGAAATTCACGTACTAATTTTTGTATAATTTGTGTGTTCTCATGGATAATGTTGGTATGAATTGTTGTTTCTATGTTGTTGTGAACTTATGAGTAAAACATGTCAAATCCATGATTAATTTAATAAATTGTATGTTAGTTGATAAATGAATGAGGTATTGTTTATTTAGATGTTAAAAGATGATAAAATTCACATGTTTTCATGTACAATGATGTGTGGTATGTTTCAGGAATATTAGAAGTCAAAAATCAAGGTTTTGGGTCTGATGTAGGGTTCAAAAACAAGAGTGATCACACAAAATAGTGAAACAATTTTTGAGATTTTTAGGCACTATGATGAGCTATAACAGCTACTTCGGGCGGTCGTAGCAGCCCTCTAGTTTTTGTACCAGAGGCATGCCCAAAGGGGGAATAGCTGGGGAGTGCCAGGGGCCATAGCAACTGCTACAGATGGCCATAACAACTCCCTGGATTTTGTACCAAGTGAGTCATTTTCGAGCGTATCTTGAGTTTCACAACTCTGTTTGTGGCGCGGTTCAAAGTGTTGGATAGCTGACGCATAACCCTACCTTATAATAATGCTTTAAGGAGTAAACATATACATGAAAATATGAATGATGTATTTGACTTGTGAGGGTACTAATATGTGTGTTGTTATTGTTGCTTATAACATTATGCATAAATGATGTTATGCGATGATGAATTGATGTTGTGAAATATTGATAATATTGTGGTTGTCATGCATGTATAAATTATGTAATAGTGAGTCATAATTGAGCATGATCATGCATGTTATGTTGATGGCCTTATTTGGCATATTTTTGCATGTGTCATGCATCATGGTGTACGGACATCGATCTAACTTTGGCGTGCTCTGGTCCGACGATGTCGATTCAAAAGCGAGTAGCTGGTTCCAGAAGGAAATTTATGAAAGTTACTTATGGTGATAATAACAATTTTGTGTTCTTTGGTCCTATGGTGGGGATTCAGGAGAAAGATGGACATGTGTTGTCCATAATGGTACTGCATGCATTGTAGAGTCACGATGTTGAGTACACTGTATCCATTGTTTGCATTATATATTGAATGATTATATTGATATTTATGATTGGGAATGTTTTGGTGATGTATGGTATTGAATTGCGTTGGATGATTGTGGATGTTTGTTTAGGTTACCCTTGCATACTTTTGCACTAATATATATTATAAGCATATTCTCACCCCTTTATTGTTTGTGGTTCCGTGCTTCTTCCTGGGTCACATATGAGCAGATAACTTAGTAACTGCTTAGAAGCTGAAGGATGGCGTTGAGGTTGTTCTTCTTTTTTCTGTTTTATGAAATTATTTAGATTTCGTTGCTCTGATATGTAACAATGGATGAGCAAACATTTTGTCTTATTATTTGTTATTTATTTTGAAGTTGTTGATGTTAAAGGAACTTAACCATAACCATGTTTTATGTTATGAGACTCATTTGATTGTTAGTTTACATCGATAGATTTATTTTGCTGCGGTAAGCCTAAGGAAAGGCGAGCATGTGATGACATATGTTTAAATTCTTGCATGTTTTATATAACTCGTGTTACGGAGCGGGTTCATGTTGTGTTTGAGTGACACCCTATATGTGTAGTTGTGTTATAGTCGCATTATTTTGCGTTTTAGGGTTTAGGGTGTTACAAAATGGTATTAGAGCAGGTCGATCCATCTGGCCAAGTTTTGTAATGCTGTCTATTCCCTAGTATGTGACATGTGTATGAACATTTTCGATGCATTATTTCTTCTAATGACTATTTTCTTGTGTGTAGAATTCATGGAAAAAATGATCACGCCATTGCTGAAGCTTTGGAGTCAGTGGCTTAGGTGTTGCATGGTCAGGAGAATCAGGTTGGTGATGAGTTTCGTGGGTTGGGAAAATTTTAGAGAAACAATCCTCCAATGTTCAAGGGCAGATGATCGCGACTTTCTGAGTCTAACGGAACTAACTACAAGTGCACAGTCTATCGCGTAGTAGTAAAAATATCGATCCCATAGGGACTCGTAATCAACCTAATGCTATCGGGTGTTACTATGTTTAGCTAAGTCAGAAAATGTTTTTAGGAATTAAATTCAAAAGTAAAGGCTAGTAAAGAAAAATTATAAGTTTTTAAAACAAATATTAGTGAAAGATGTTTGTATGTAATGCTTCTAGTTTTCGAGGATTCGAAAGGTCGCCGATGCTTTTCAGTTTTTGCAAATGTTTTCAGGAGAAAATATTCGTTTAAAGACCTTCTTCTCACGATGGTTGTTGACTCGGGTCATAATTATAAGGCGGAATGTACGTTCTCGCAGTCCCATTCAGGATTAAAATCACTTTTTGAAAACAAGTATATTCCGATTTCTTTTAAAGCGCTCTCGCTGTGTTTAAAATAAATGCCTAGTTTTTACTATCTGTTCCAAACCCCAGGCTTTCACGTGTCGGCTCGTACCTTAATAAATCTCCCACTCTCATGGCAAAACCATTTAAATAATTTCTCACTCTCGTGACGAAGGTTTATTTAAAAAATTAGATTAAAAACTAAGGCCAGAAAATTGTTTGTAAAAAGGGTGATGGCACCGGATGTCATCGAATCCCGTCCTACTAGTCCAATTACATACCGATAATGGCAATTTAGCTAGACATGGAATTTAATGTAGACGTAAATAAATAACAGCATCAAAGTAACATAACATGCACTTTAACAGAAAATAAAATAGTAATTCTATAAATAAAAACTTGCAAATTGTACTGATCTTGAATCCTTGAGTAGTACTCCATAATGTTGGCAGGATTCTACTTTGGCAAGAAATAAAGGTATATAATGCTTTGAAATAAAGGAAAGAAAAAAGGGAAAACGGAAAGGAAACAATGCGGGAATGTAAAAAATCAACTTCAGTAGAATTTTCGGCAGCACTTCGTTACGTCCAATGCAACTCTCCTTCTTTGGTCCAACTGTTCTCTTTTTATAGCTGAGGCTTCATAAGAAAATGTCGGAAGAAAAGGAGTCGAGGGGGAGAAATCTCAGGTAGTAGTTCCTGCATTTTCTCTGCTGCGAGGGCATGTTCAGTTTTGCACGTTATTCTGTTATTTGATGCATGATGACCGTGATGAAGTTGTGACAGCTGTGTTGAACGTGACGAGTGTGATGGGGCTGTGGCGACCGTGATGGTCGTGACGAACGTCATGGTGTTGTGACGAGCGTCACACTCGTAAAATCTTGTTTTTCTGCTACTTGGTGGTTTTTGCTCCATTTTATTGCTTCTTCTAGTGTGCTTTCTACGTCTTGATTACTTTGAGCATGAGCGTGATATACCTGCAAAAACACTTAACAAGCTCGCGGAATAATCCGGATTTGGGTTGAAACCATACAGTTAACAGATGAAAAACATGGCATTTATAGTGTACATTTTCGCGTTATCAAACTCCTCTAAAACTTGAATCTTTGCTTGTCCTTAAACGAAAAAATCGGAAATATAGACCAATGCGAACACGTGGCACACCCTCTATGCGTCTTCAAAAACTTTTTTTTTGCTTAGTTAGGACGTCAGAGATTAAAACAACATGTATACGGTCGTGACACGAAACGACTAGTTTGCTCGAAGGCCTCCTTTTTATGCAAGCCAGTCCTAATCATTCTATTTTAGCTCGATGTAAGGTTTCTTGCATTAAGTTTCACCTAGTTTCGTTCTAGCGCAATCACATTAAGCCGTTTGCCTTTACACGCACGTAGTGGAATAGCCGGTTAGTGATTTTGATCCTTTTTTGTATAGGGTCTGGTGCACGAGTGTGGTACCCTTCAATATATCCTATCTGAAAGTTGTGGGGGATCAAATTGTAATTTGCCCTACCGAGTCCATAACCAGGGACCTATGAACCAACTAACAACAAATTTCTTTTTCTTTATTTTTCTTTTTGTTTTTTCGGATTGCAGAAGTGAAAAACAATACATAGTCACAGAACAAATTTCTTTTACGATTAGGCATCAATCACTTATTTTTATCAGCTTTCCACGTGGTTTGTGCTTAAGATAGTGCTGTCTGCTTATATAAACTACTAGGGGCTACGTCTTGGGCTAAAACCTAAGGCTTCGCTATAGTAGGTACTGAAACTGACTCGCATAAACAGGGGAGCTAAGGTGTCAGGACAATATGGGTTTTGTCAGAATTCTTTCTCGAGATTTCCTAGCTTAGCCTTTATCTTGGTGTGTCAAGTTATGCATCAATCAGAGTGAGTAAAAATTCTTTTAGTATAGCCGACTCAAGTTGGGGGAATTCGTGTAAATGGAGAAAAGTACGTATAATGCTGCTTTATTGAATTAAAATTTGCTGAAAGGGAAAAATACATAAAAATGGAAATAAAGTACCTCTCACACACTATATCGGACATTGTCCTCAATGTTTCGATATAAATGCAGCGGGGAAACAAGAAAAAAGAAAATGCGAGAGTACGAAAATGAAAAACTAAAACTACTCAGGGCCCTGCTCTCTGCCTCTGCCTTGGGCTCGTCTGCGTCCATATTTTGCGGCGTGGTCTAGAGTTCCGGTGTGATGGATGTAGTCGTTGAGGTCTTGCACGCGTATGGTGAGGGAAGAAATCTCATCAACGACGTTGTCGAGTCGCTCGCCTTGGGCTACTTGGCCTTGGTGGATTTGTTGCAACATAGCCATCATCTGGAGATGTTGTTCTTGGTGGAGAACTTCGAGCTGCGTTCCCATCTGGTTTTGTTGCCAAATCCCGTGTAGGATTTCTCCATTGGTTGGCTCAGTCTCAGGCTCAGGGCAGCGGCGACGTCGGGAGGACGTACCTTCTTGAGCTGGTGGTTGTGTCTCTTCTGGAGTGGCTCGGTCCATTTCGTCCTGAATCTCGTCTGTGGGTGCATGATCTTCAACATTAGGGGCGGCTACATTTGCTTCAGAAGCAGCTAAGTCAAAGATCCAGTTGGCTCGATTCTGAGGATCAATGCGGTTCCTGCAAGGCATAATAATGCTCCGAACCGTACGGTTCTGAACTACTGGATGGTATCTGCCGCCGGCCCTTACTTTGATGAGGTGGGAGAAGCGGCATTAGTCGATGTCCAGAGAGACGAGAGGCAGGGATGAAAGGTTGTTGAGTCGGTCGCCGAGGTTTAGGGCCAGAGCAATGGATGTGACGATGCCTCCGAAATAGAAGGGCTTGGAGCCTCGACCATAATTAGCTTGAATGTGTGCTAAGAGGAAAGGCGCGACATTGACATTTTCTAGGGCGAACACACAATGGAGGAAAAATAGCTCTTTGGAGTTCAGCTTGTGGTTGCTATCTCTGGCGAAGATAGTGTTCCCCAGAGTTCGGCAGAAGTAACGGATGGATGGGTTGTGAGTGAAGGTGGCGTTTAGGCTATCCCAGCTGTCGGCATTGATACCGGTTAACTGGTTCCACAAGGAAAAAGCGGCCTAAAAGAATTGGTCCAGCGGGACTCTGCGATGGGCATTCTCTCCATGGTGGAAGTGGAGCATCTGAGCAATTTGATTTTGATTCATTCAACTGATATTTCGTACCAAACACGCGGAAAGTGGCGAAGCCGGTTAGTTGGTTGGTGTCTCCTGTGATGTAGGCAAAGGAACTCAAGAACTCCAATGTCAAA
>CAWUDS030006906.1:0-10491 GCA_963859935.3 Lathyrus sativus
ATATTATTGTTATATTATCTTACTATCATATTATCATATTTATTCGTATTATTTATTATCGTACCTCATTATTCATATTCATTCACCTATATTCGAAAATACTTAATAAATTATCGAAACTCCTAAAAGCCAAATTGGTGGACTGTTGTATCATTGGTTATTTACAGGTATCTTAATTTTAAGTCGTGCCCAACTTTGCTCAAGGCGTAGTTTAGGACACAAATGCACACACACGGCTTTCTCTTGGGCTACCTTACAATGAGACCCCTTTATTTCGTGCAATCCCGTGTAACTTACATGTATCCCTCTCCCATTCCGATGTATGTTTCACATTTCTTTGATTATTAGTTTATCTCCTAGGAGCACCCATAGGGACTAGAGCGGATTCAAACTATTTTCAAACTAATTCTCGATTCATCATCGAGCCATTTTCAAACAACCCGTAAGTCGAGTGCTCATACACATTCTCCATCAACCTATTACAACTTGACCCTTGATGCGTAAGTCAAGTCGGTCTCTTCTTTCAAACAATTTCATTTTCAGCACGCTTTGCACGCAATAATGAGTCAAACCCTTGATCCAACGTCAAGCGGATTTTTGAAACAAACCATCAATCAATTAACAACTATTTAATTCTTTTCAAGGTGTAAAAGGTAGGTTCAAGTCTTTGATCTTGCTTTCAGTTGTTTACATGCGAGTTATCTTATTCGTGTGTGAGCAATTGATGCCTCTAAATAACATTAACAACTCGACATCGTTCAACTATTTCAGACTCAAACAATTTTCCTTTCACGATGAAAAAGAGAGTGTACCAAGTCTTTGGTCCGCTCTCCCGATTATTTGGAGTTTGAGAAGTCTTTCTTAAGCTTCAATTAATCATCATCATTTCAACCTCATCCTTTCAAACACGACTTCTCTTATGATGGAAAAAGAGAGCGTTCCAAGTCAGTGGTTCGTTTTCCCGATTATTTTGGTCCGAGAAATCTTTCTTAAGCTAAAGTAATCGTCATCAGTTCAAACACCATTCAAACATGACATTATTCTTCAAGATGAAAAAGAGAATGTCCCAAGTCTTTGGTTCGCCCTCCCGAGTACTTGGGTACGAGAAGTCTTTCTTAAGCTTCAAGTAATCGTCATCCGTACCCACTTCAAATCCAATTCAAACCCGTTTCTTTCGTGGTCGTTACCACGAACTACGAACGCTCTGATTCTTCATTCACTCTTGAATGTAAGATACGTAGGCACAAGATTGCGATGATCTTGGCGAGCAAAATCCCCACCATATCCCATTTCCCTCATCCTTTCCCGTAGTCGAACTACGACGCTCTGATTTCTCATTCTCGTCCGAATGAGCATACGTAGGCACAAGGGCCCCAATCCTTGGCGAGCACCCTATCTTCTAACCATCCCCTTTCCCCTAGTGTTTTTATCCCTTTATAATATCCTTTAGCATTTAGTAGCGAGAAGAGAAGAATTAAGTTTAGCTAACATCCATTAACTCGAATTAAGAGGTTCCCGTCGAGTACGACGGACGTGAGGGGTGCTAATACCTTCCCCTCGCGTAACCGACTCCCGAACCCAGGAATATGGTTGCGACGACCGTGTTCCTTCCGTGTTTTTGAGGTTTTCTCGATATTTTCCTCTCCTGTTCATTCGGGAAAAATAAAGTTCAGTGGCGACTCTGTCGAACCGCATTTCCGCGCCTTTTGCGCGAGGGTCGTATGTTCGAAATGAATTTTCGAGGTGCGACACATCGCCGCATACGTTTTGTTTCCATTAGACCCCCGGTTTCCTAACTTGACGTCTGAGAAGTCTTTTCGAAAGCACAGCGTGCCGCGTGCTTGCTAAATTTTTAAAATTTTTCCTACCTTTACTTGAGGACAAGCAAAGATTCAAGTTTAGGGGAGTTTGATAACGCGAAATCGTATATATATAATGACAAACATTTTAACTAATCTATGACTGGTTTCACTCTGATTTCGGGTTTTTCCACGTTATTTGTCCAGTATTTTGCAGGTATTCAAACTTCATGTACAAATGGAGCAAGATGAAGAAAATAAGCAATTACAGATGAAAACCAGATGAAAAACAGACCAAAAACAGCAAATACGAATTTTGCTGATATGACAGTCGTCACATGCCCATTACGACCGTCATACGTGTTACGACCATCACAACCCATGACGACCGTCATGCAGACAAAAAGTGCAGAAAACGTGCACGTGCTGTAAGTGCCTTCAAAGACCAAAAGGAGTGGACCACTAGCTCCTACTTTCTCTAACATCAATCCCACTTCCTGAAACAACTAACCATTAGAAATTCCATCTATAAAAGGAGGGAGCTGAGACCAGAAAAGGGAGCTGCATTCAAGACACGAAGTGCTGCCAATTTATTTTCAGAGCAAATTTGAGTTTCAAAATTTCTTATTGTTTCCTTTTTCTTTCCTTTCCTTACAATTGTATTTTACTTTTCAATTCTATTCTGTACGAGTAATTGGTACCAAGACTAAATCCTGCCGACATTTTGGAGGATTTCCCAAAGGCCAATTGAATTATTTACAGGTTATTATTATAATCGTTAATTGAATTTTATTTTCCATTATGATGCATGTTTATATATTCTACCACTGTTTATGTGTTTTTAGTTTATTTTCCATGTCTGGCTAAATTAAAGTAATCGGTATGTAATAGGTAGTCAGATGGGATTCGATAATAACCGGTGTATACTTTCCTTTTCAAACTTATTTATGGCTTTAGTTTTTAAATCGATTTTTCTAACATAAATGTTTGTCGCGACAGCGAGAACTTATTTAAAAGCAGTTTCGCCACGACAGTGGGAAATTCATAAAGGTATGAACCAACAAGCGATAGCTGAGGTTAGGACCGGATAGTAAAAACTAAGCATTCGTTTTAAACACAACGACATCACTTTAAAAAGCATTAGAGCTTAATGGTTTTCAAAAAGTAATTTTAACCGCGAACGAAATAGCGACAACATATGTTCCGCCTTAGAGTTGCGACTAGCGTCAACAACTATAGTGAGACAAAGGTCTTTAAACTGTCATTTTCTCCTTAAACTATTTTTGAAAACACCCAGAACACCGGTGACTTGTCGAATCCTTGAAGAACCAACATATTGCATATTGATTCAAGCATTTATACCTTAAGTAACATTTTTAGTTCCCCTTTGGTTTACGCACTTATTTTGCTTTTATTTCCCTAAAACCATACCAACCTAGCTAAACACAGTAACACCCGAAAATACTAGCTTGATTACGAGTCCCTGTGGGATCGATATCTTATATTACTACGCGATAGACTGTGCACTTGCAGTTAGTTCAGTTAGACATAGAAAGTCGCGATCAATATCATCCACATATATTTGAAAAATTAGAAGATCTTTCTTAAATGTTTTACAAATGAGTGTTGTGTCCACTTTGCCTCTGATGAAATTTTTCTCCAGAAGAAAATTGCTTAATCTCTCATACCAAGCTCTGGGAGCTTGTTTTAAACCATAAAGAGATTTCTTTAGTTTTAAAACATGTTCTGGAAATTTTTCACTCTCAAAACCAGGAGGTTGGTGAACATAAACTTCTTATTCTATAATACCATTTAGAAAGGCACTTTTAACATCCATCTGATATAGAGTGATGTTATACTGTGCAGCAAAGGAAATGAGTAAACGAATAGACTCTAACCTTGCTACAGGAGCATAAGTCTCTGTATAATCAATTCCTTCTTGCTGGCTGTAACCTTGAGCAAAAAGCCTTGCCTTATTTCTTTCAACTTCTCCTTTCTCATTAAGCTTGTTTCTAAAGACCCATTTAGTTCCAATTATGTTGAATCCTTTTCGTCTTGGAACTAAATCCCACACATCATTTCTTGTGAATTGATTTAGCTCTTCTTGCATGGCAATAATCCAGTCATTGTCTTGCAGAGCTTCATCCACAGAAGTTGGTTCAATAATTGACACCAATCCAAATAATGATGCTTCAGAAGATCTGAGGAAGGATCTTGTTCTAATGGGATCATCCTTCTTTCCAATGATCACATCCTCTGGGTGAGAGGCTTTGATTCGGGAAGATGATCCTTTAACAATTGATTCTTCAGAAATGTTCAAGTTGTTCATCTGAGAAGTTAAAGGAATTGCATCTGGCGTTGCTTCCAGTTCCTTCACTTGAGCTTTGTCTGCCTCTGAGCCTTCAGAGTCTGTGAGAATTACTTCTCTATCTGTAGAACTTTCAAACTGCTCTGGCTTTTCAATGCCAAGCTTATCATCAAATATAACATGAATAGATTTTTCCACAATCTGTGTTTCAGTATTGTATACTTTGTAGCCTTTAGAGCGTTCAGAATACCCAAGCATGAAACACTTCTGTGCTTTAGAATCAAACTTGTTAAGATTCTCTTTAGTATTCAGCATATAACAAATACATCAAAAAGGATGAAAATATGAAATGTTGGGCTTTCTGTTCCTCCACAATTCATAGGGAGTCTTTTCCAGAAGAGGTCTTACAGACACTCTGTTCTGAATGTAACATGCTGTGTTTATTGCTTCTGCCCAAAAATGTTTTGCCAGATTAGTCTCGTTGATCATGGTTCTGGCCATTTCTTGCAGAGTTCTATTTTCCCTCTCTACAACCCCATTCTGTTGTGGAGTTCTAGGACAGGGAAAATCATGAGCAATGCCATTTTCATTAAAATATTTTTCAAAATATTTGTTTTCAAATTCACCACCATGATCACTTCTGACTTTAATAATTTTGAAATCTTTTTCATTCTAGACTTGTTTACATAAGTCAAAGAACACAGAATGTGACTCATCCTTGTGTTTTAGGAACATTACCCATGTCCATCTGCTGTAGTCATCAACAATGACTAATCCATACGTCTTGCCTCTGATGGATGCAGTTTTCACTGGTCCAAACAGATCAATGTGAAGTAATTCTAATGGTCTTGAGGTTAAGAAAACATTTTTAGATTTAAAGGAAGATTTTGAAAACTTTCCCTTTTGACATGCTTCACAAAGAGCATCTGAGTTGAACTTCAGCTTAGGAAGTCCTCTGACCAGATTGAGTTTATTAATCTAAGATATACGTCTCATATTAATATGCCCCAATCTTCTGTGCCAGACCCATTGCTCATCATTAACAGACAAGAGGCATTTAACATTTTGAACTTTAAGTTCTGAAAGATTTATTTTGTAAATGTTGTTCTTCCTCTTTCCATTAAATAGGATTGAGCCATCCTTCTGACTAATAGCTTTACAACATTGTTGATTAAAGATTATATCATAACCATTGTAACTTAATTGACTTATGGACAATAGATTATGCTTTAATCCTTCTACAAGAAGAACATTAGATATAGAGGGAAGGTTACCATTACCAATAGTACCAGAGCCAATGATCTTGCCCTTCTGATTCCCTCCAAACTCCACTTCTCCTCCAGATTTAAGTTCCAGGCTTTGGAACATAAACCTTTCTCCCGTCATGTGACGTGAGCAGCCAGAGTCCAGGTACCATGACTGGCGTCTTGACTTTTCTGCTAAAAACATCTGCAACAGGGATAATCTTATCCTTAGGTACCCAGATCTTTTTGGGTTCTTTTTTGTTAGCTGCCTTGAAAGTTGGTCTGAACTTCTATCTTTTTACAACAGTATTGTTCTGACTTACTTTTGGCTTAAACACAGGAACGTTCTGATCAGAACGTGTGTGTTTAATGTCATTCAGATGACCAAACTTGAAATAAGAGTACAAGGGAGTTTTTTTGATAACAAGTTTATCAACAGGCATTGGATTTAAATCTTTTCTAGAGGAGAATTCATATCCAATTCCTTTCCTGTTATTTCTGCTAACCCCATAGATCATAGAAGCCATCTTGCTTCTGTCTATGCTTTTAGCAAGAAATTTCTGAAAGCTAAAGTCATATTCTTCTAAAATGTTTTTGCATTTAGACTTACTTTCAGATTTAGAGTTTTGTTGAGCTATTTCAAAATCAGCTTTCATTTTTAAATTGTTTTCTTTTAGCTCAGCAATTTCTGATTTTAACAGATTATTCTCAGAGCCAAGATTGCACTTAAGCTTCTTGCATTTGAGCTTAATCTGATTATAATTTTTCAGGACTTCAGATAAGACTTTAATAAGCTCTTCCCTAGTGAGATCAGAAAGTACCTCTTCTGAGTCAGATTCAGAATCGGACTCAGATCCAGATGATTTTTCATTCTGATCTTCAATGCCTGTCATCAGAGCCATGTTGGCGCATTCATCTTCAGATTCTGATGAGGATCCAAATTCATCAGAGTCATCCCAAGTTGCCATTAGAACCTTCTTCTTTTTGTCAAACTTCCTTTTTGGCTTTTCTTTAAGAAGCTTTGGACATTCACTCTTGTAATGTCCAGGTTCTTTGCATTCAAAGCAGACAACTTCCTTCTTTCCAGATCTTTTTGGTCCAGAGGACTCCATGCGCTGATCTGGTCTTTTGAAGTTCTTGAACTTCCTTTGCTTGTGCTTCCAGAGTCTGTTGATTCTTCTGGACAGCAAGGATAGTTCATCTTCTTCTTTAGAAGAAGATTCTTCAGATCTTTCCTCTAACACCTGCAAAGCTTTTACAAATTTTTTAGATTTTAAGGCAATAGACTTACCTTTCTTTTGAGGCTCATCCTCCTCAAGTTCAATTTCATGACTCCTTAGAGAGCTGATTAGCTCCTCCAGAGTTATCTTGTTCAGATCCTTGGCAAGCTTCAGAGCAGTGACCATAGGTCTCCATCTGATAGGCAAGCTTCTGATGATCTTCTTCACATGATCAGCAGTTGAGTAGCCCTTGTCCAGAACTTTTAGACCACCTGTAAGAATCTGGAATCTAGAGAACATAGTTTCTATGGACTCAAATTCTTCCATCTTGAACGCTTCATATTTCTGTATTAACGCCAAAGCCTTGGTATCTTTTACTTGAAGGTTTCCTTCATGAGTCATCTTCAAGGACTCAAACATGTCAAATGCAGTTTCTCTATTTGTGATCGTTTCATACTCAGTGTGAGATATTGCATTTAACAGTATTGTTCTAGCCTTGTGGTGATTTCTAAACTCCTTCTTTTGGGCTTCTGTCAGATATTTTCTATCTACTTTATTGCCATTCCCATCAATGGGATGAACATACCCATCTATGACCAAGTCCCATAAACCAGCATCATAACCAAGGAAGAAACTTTCAATTCTGTCCTTCCAATAATCAAATTTCTCCCCATCAAACATAGGGGGTTTAATGCTGATTCTGTCCCTTTCTTCATATTTGTTGTTAATGTTAGATGTTGAAGTATCAGCCATAATAACAACCAAATATATATCAAAGTTTTTCTCACTGGATCTTTTCTGTCACTGTGAAGTGGTAGCACACACAGAACCGGAGCTCTGATGCCAACTGAAGGTGAGAAAATACTTAGAAGGGGGGGGGGGGGGTTGAATAAGTATGAAGATAAAACTTAGAAATAAAAACTCAAGGATTTTTATCCTGGTTCGTTGAACTCAACTACTCCAGTCCACCCTATCAAGAGTGATTTGCCTTTCTCAAACAAGGACTTAATCCACTATTTAATCAACTGATTACAATAGTAAGCACTAAGAACAATTGTTCAAAGTCTTCTCAAGAACAAATGATCCTAACTGGATCTTCTTAAGTTTCTCTTACAAACAAATGTAATAATAATACAAGTGTTAAAATGCTTCTAATAAAGCTTTATCACAACTGTGATTTTTCACTTAAGATGAAGAACAATGAAATAAATTCAGCAAGAGTGTATAAGTTGTATGAAAGCTTGTAATGAATTCTTTCAAGTGATTCGTCAACTGAAGAAGATGAATGGAGTCTTGCTTTTATAGGCACAGAGGTCCACGAAGTCTTTCACGTTGAGAACAGTGTACCAAAAAGGTCTGAGCCTTTTTGTCTTCACATCATATGACCTTTCCTTGAAGAAGAATGCACAGAGAGATCCTTTTGGTCTGTGTTCTTGTGTCTAGAATAAATAAGGAAAGATTCGTTTGGTTATTCTAATGGACATAACTTTGAATTCTTCTTCAACAATTTTCAGCAAGAATCATCAGAGTCTAGATTGGTCAGAGCCTTCTTATGTTCATCAGAGTTTGCTGAATCAGAGTCTTTGCAGCAAGTGTGCTTTCAGCGTGTAAATGTTCAGAGCAGAGTTTTGGATCAGGTCCTCAGTACTGGCAGCGTTAGTACTATCAGAGTCTTCTGAAGTAACTGTGCTTGAAACTCTTCATACAAAATTTCTCAATGCTTCAGATGCTTCTGTAGCTTCTGCTTCAGATTCTTTTGTAGCTTCTGCTTCAGATTCTTATGGAGGCAGTGCTCAGAATCTTCTGGAGACAGCATTGAGAATCTTCTAAGAGATGCTTCTGACGCTTCAGAGCCTTGCATATTTCTTATGTTCAGATCTAATTTGCTTCTAGAGTAATATTCACTTAACATCTGCGGCAAACATTCTTAAACAAATTTTAGAGTATATAATTCTTGAATACAAAATTTCATAAGAGTTATCATCAAAACATAGAGATATTATTAAGAACCAATCTGTGTTCTAACATATTCCACAGTGAAGTTGTTATCCGCAGCAGAATCCAGTGGTTATTGGTATTCTCCATAGCGAGATGGGAATAGTTTCCCAATGTTATTTTCTCTCAATTTCCGGCAGAGCGGAATTTTTCCTCGGCAGAGCGATATTTTGGGATAACTTCCCAATATCTTAGTCCCTAGTGGATCAATCCTTAGCGGAGTGAATTTATTCTCGGCATGGTGGAGTTATCCTCGAGAGAGTCTTATCCTGGGAGGCCATTTAGGGTATTTTCTGCAGCAGAATCCAGTGGTTATTGGTATTCTTCAGAGCGAGTTTTTTGAGAATATCTTCCCATTAAAAGTTATTCCCCTCAGAGTGGAGCGTATTCCTAGCAGAGTAGAGATCTTCCCAGCATATCTTACTCTTAATCCCTAGTAGATCATATTTAATCTCCAGAAGCGTGGAATCTCCGACAGAGTGGAGTCATTCCCCGACAGTGGTTTTGTTCCCTAGAAGAGTTTTTATTCTAGAAGGCCGTTCAGGGCGTTTTCCTCAGCAGAGTTGGTCTAATCCCCTGTAGAGTGGATTTGTTCTCAGCGAGAGTAGTGTTATCCCCAGGAGAGTTCTTTTCCCAGTAGGCCATCAAGGGTTATTTTTCCAGCATAATTCCAATCGTACTTGGCACACCCAGGCATCCCCAGTGGAGTTGGCTTTTTTTCTTCAGCATTTATTTTGCTGGAGTGGTTCCTTTGCATTTGCATTGTGCATAACATCCTCCCAAACGCATATCATTTCCATTTCGTATGAAGCTTTATGCCATTTTCAATCATATGCATTCGAAGCATAAGACAGGTTATTACCTTTTGTCATCAGACTTTTCCCCAACAGATATTGGTGTATTTCTTGAGCCTGTGTGGTATCCAGACCCCCACAAAATCTTTATTGATGTGTTCATCTTACCTTTTTCTCCCCATCAGAGTATGCTTAGTTAAGTCCCTCTTTTCCCCAGCGAAACTCTTCTTTCATATTGTGAATCGTTTGATTCTTTTACCGGCGGATGCCGAGCCTGCTTTGTTAGCAGATGTTTACCGACTTAGTGTCGTTGCCTGCGTGTTAGCAGATGTTTTTGCCGGCGAATGCCGAGCCTGCTTTGTTAGCAGATGTTTACCGACTTAGTGTCGAGCCGACTTAGTGTCTTTGCCTGCATGGTAGCAGACGTTTTTACCGATGGATATCAAGCCTGTTTGTTTAACATATGCCTGATTGTTAATTAGATGTTTACCGACTTAGTGTCGAGCTGACTTAGCATCGTTGCCTGCTTGTTTAGAAGATGTTTTTGCCAACGGATGTCGAGCCTATTTGTTCAACAAATGCCTGTGTGTTAGCAGATGTTTTACCGGCGGATGTCGAGCCTGCATGTTGGCAGATGCTTTTTCGACTGCATGTCGATGCTTTCTAACTGAGGGTTAGTTAGCTCGTTCCTTACAACTTTCAGATACAGTTCTCCAGTGATCTTATTTCCACTTTGGTGGACATTTATACAGTTTACTAATTTTGCGGTTGGAAAATTTATGGGTTCTTTTATATTCAATCACCTTTTACCTTGAACGTTTGAAAGCATTTTATTTTCATCCCTGCAGGTCCAAGTTGATTGAATAAGGGCAACTGTTGTACCCCAAAATTTGACCAACCTTTTCTTTCTAGCCTGACTTATGTTTCATTTCATTTAGCATTTTGCATTTGCATAGCATTGGTTCTTAATAGGGGATCAAGAGGTTGTTTTTTCATTCAAGAGAGAATATTTCTTGTTCAAGCTCAAGCAAAGGTATTTGTCCAAGCCATCAAGGGTTAACCATCATCAGAGTTGAGTCTCATAGCTCCTTGAGAGGAAAGGGTTAGTGTTTGGGTGTCACCTCCTATCTT
>CAWUDS030006907.1:0-29963 GCA_963859935.3 Lathyrus sativus
ATCGTTTTCCTCAGCAGTTGTGGTTTGAATACCCGGTTGAGCGGGTTCAGGTTCTTGTAGAACTTTGTTCCCCTGCAGCAGTCGACTGAAGTTCGTTTCCCCAGGCGGAGTCCAATTGAGATTGGTGTGACGTTTTCTCGGCAGGATGAGTCCTTCCTCCACCAGAGTGGTTCTCCCTCCTTGACAGGAGGATTCTCCTGTCAGCATTTATTTTGCTGATGGGGTCGTAGCATTTTTGCATGATTGCATAGCATTCACCCTAAACGCGTAGCATTTCCAATGTGTGGAGCATTGCGCCATTGTCAAAACATATGCACATGAAACATGAGCTAGGTTGTTACTGTTCTTGTTTTGCAGGTATTCCCCAGCAAAGTCGTTTGCCCAAGATGATTCTTGAATTCCCCAGCGAAGTGGTTTGCTTAAGATGATTCTTAGAATCCCCAGTGAATTCGCCAGCGTTGGTTGCTCAAGTTGATGCTTAGAGTCCCCGGTAGAGTGATTGCTCGGGATGATTCCTGAAGTCCCCGGCGGAGTTATTGGTTCAGGATGATTCCTGAAGTCCCCGGCGGAGTTATTTGTCCAAGATGATTCTTGAAGTCCTTAGCAGAGTTGATTCACCCAGAATGATTTCTGGATCCCCGAAGCAGAGTTACTTGATAGTTCTCCAGAATCCCTAGCTGAGATGTGTCATCCCCAGCAGGTTGGTGAGCAGAGAAGCTGAAGTTTCCCGGGAAGACTTGATGATTGAAGTCCGGCAGCGGTGCCAAAACCCCAGACTTACTGATTAAGTCCAGCTGCGATGTCGAAGCAGTTTGCCTAGCTGACGCAGGGTGCCTGACGGCAAAAGATAGCATATCCTTAGTAGTTCCTGATTGATCAAGGATTCCATTTGAAGACTTACTGATGAAGTCCAACTGTGATGTCGAAGCAGTTCTCCCAGCTGATGCAAAGTGCCTGATGGCAAAAGATTGTATATCTTTATTTGGTTCATGATTGACCGAAGATTCTATTCCAGGCTTACTGATGAAGTCTGGCTGACGTCCAAAAATTCCCTTGAGTGCCTGATGGCGTGATTAACTCGATTGTTAAAAAGTTCCTAATGACCTGATGAGTCCCGAGGAATCCTTCTTCCGCGGTGACGCAGAACGCTTGACGGCATGATCAACCATCCATTACCAATTACCGTGTGACCAATTCCTCGGCAGAGTTGCCGTGCCGCTGTCATGTTCAGTTTTGAAGATGTTCCTACCAATCAGAGTATCGTTTACCTATGAGGGTGGCCAATCGCCAGTTACCGTGTAACCAGTGACCCCTTGATGATTTGAGGACACCATGATATCAGATAAATCAGGGAATCATCCGGGCGGAGGTTCAGATCAGTGTTTCTCCAGCTAGCTGTCGTGCAGCTATTATTTCAGTTTCCGAAGATTTGTCCCCATCAGAGTACCGTGTACTGGCGCAGTTGGCAAATTTCTGGGTTTGTTGGTATTCAACCGTCTTTTACCTTGATTGTTTGAGAGTCGTTCGCTTCTCACCCAGTCAGGTCCAAGCCGTTTGAATAGGGGCAGCTGTTGCACCCCAAAATTTTCCCAACTTTTCTTTACCTAGCTTGTGTTTCATTTCATTCACATTAGCATTATCATTTGCATTTCATTGACATGTATGCAGGAGATCAAGAGGTATGATTACCAATCAGAGGCTACACAAGAGTTTGAAGCTAGCTAAGAAGGTTATTCAAGTTCCCAAGGGTTGATATCCTTGTCAGAGAAGTTAAAAGATCCTCAGAGAGAGTGGTTGAAGCCAAGTGTGTAGGTCTCCTAACTTGAAAGTTGTGGAAAACCATCAGGTGATTCTGAAGCCATGAAGTTTGACTTGAGGTCTTGAGAGAGCTCATGATAAGTTTTGAAGATCACTTTGAGGCCTAGACAAGTCATTGTGCAAGATTAAGAAGGCTCAACCATGAGTGGTGCAATTAGGGTTTGACTGGGTCAACCCTAAGTCAACTAATGATTTGAAGAAGGTTGAGACCTAATACAAGAGACATGTGATCATGGATTGGTACATTGAGATGTGATAAGGATGATTCCAAGGTTAACTCATCATGATTGAAGAGTTTGAGAAGTTTCAGGCTAGGGTTTCTAAGGCTTGACAGTGTAAAATCCCCTAGTTTGACCCCTATCTTCAAGGCAATTTAGCTCAAGATGTGATTGTCATCTCATCTCACCCCCAACATGATTGTTGTAGGGCATGATCTTAGATTTAATGTTAGTGCTAGAAGTCCTTGATAGGATTTGTAGAACTCAAGTTATGATTTTGACAAGTTGCAAGTCATCTGAGGAATGTGAATTTGGAGCTTGAAAGTTACCCAACTTGCATGGAACGTTTGCCCTAGAAGGATGATTCCTATGAACTTTTGGTCAACATGAATGTTGTTCCTTATCCTCTTAGCTTTCTAGAGAGTACTAGAAGTCCATGATTGGATTTGTAGAACTCAAGTTATGGCTTTGATAAGTCAAAGGTATTTTGGGTATTTGGACATTACAGGTCATTTCAATCATAAGTCCATAACTCCTATTTGCAAGCTTCAAATGGGAAAATGTTCAACATCAAACTTGTTCAAAATGATGTTTTAAGTCTAACCAAGTGGTCATGAGAGGTTGGAATTTCTTGTAACTCAAAATTTCAAAATTGGCCTAAAAAGGAAGAATTAAAGTTCATTAAAAAGACCAAATTTGTGATTTTTCATTCCAAGGCCAAAATAAGACATGTAATACGTCATTTTGATCAGAAATAACATTTTAAAGACAATGGCAATAGCAATTTTCTCATTTGAGGTCAAAATCCAAGAGTTGCATTTGCTTGCTTAAGACATAAGTTACATTTGCCAAACTACACACAAGTGCAAAACCAAGGTGCTAACACATTCAAACACACTCAGAATATCATGTGGAGAGAAATTGAAGAAGGTTGAAGGGCAAATGCAAGCTGTTAGCAGAACTGGAATGAGATGACATTTTCCATGACATGAGATATTGAAATTCTCCTTGGATGGATCCAGAAGCTTCTAGATCATTCATTCATGTCCTATATATAATTCTGAAGTGGTTCATAGCAGAGGTTGGTGAGAATTGAGAGAGAAGAGAGAGATTGCATTTTGAATTTTCACATTTCAAATCAAAATCGGTTACATCAATTGAGGCCATTTCAATCAAAGTTCTTGATCTCAGTAGCTTCCATTTGTGTTGGTGATTGATCCCAGATCAAATTCAAGGCAAAACTGTGGAAGAATCGTGAGTTGGCAATTGGAGTTTGAAGCTTTCAACTCAGAATTGGGTTCAAGAATCTACGAAGTTTCAGCTCATTTCTTTGCATACAGAAGGTTGATTGGATGCTAGTGAAGGAATCTGGAAGCTCTTGAAGGTTAATTTGGAGGTTTCGTCACTCTGTTCATCAAGAACATACAGGTATGTAATTCTCATAGTGTAGCATGATTCAGGTAGATTGGCTAGGTTTTGATAGGCTAAATGCATTGTAGATCACTGCTAGAAGCTTTCTGGATCATTAATTTGGAGATTAGTGACAATTTAGGGTTTATGCAATTTTCGGTTGAGATTGCTATTCTTGGATTCTTGATTTTTTTAGAACAATTGAGTAGTATAAGTGGATTCCTTGTGAAATTTGGGACAAGATTCGTGTAGAAACCATAGGGAATGGAGGCCTGTAGAGAGAGTTAGGGTTGGATGAGGCTGACCGGAAAAGTCACCGACAGGTGGAGGAAGTTTCAGAAATTTGAAATGGAGAAGACATAATCTCCATCGTCCGTGTGTGTGAAGAACTTGACTTAGTCTCTTCATCCTAGTGCTCTCGTTGAGCCACGTAAGCTGGCCTTGCAACGCACAATTTTGATCAGTTGAAAACCTCAGGCTTGTGTGCCTCGCTGCATAGACCAAAGGCGTGTGGGTTCGAGACTTCGCTTGGCTTTTTTTTCTTTTGTTTAATTGTTGTGAACTTAGAATTGGTGCATGGGCCTGGGTTGCATTTGATATCAGCACCCCCCTTTTGGGCCCATCATTGAAATGAACTGGGTTTATTTGCTATTTGCCATGCTCGCTTGTTAATTTCTCATTATTTTCTTTATTTTTCTTCATTTCATGTGGTTTAGTAAATAATTCATAAAAAATTGAAAAATAACTCAAATAATTCCATTCTTTTTTCCATGGATTCATGATTGAGTCTAGGTTTTTTTAGATAAAAAATATTAATATTTCATGAATATTTGATTTTATTTGCATTTGTTGAATTTTAATTGATATTAAAATAATCATGGTTGATGCTTTGTTTTGTTGAATTTGGTTTGAGCACTTGGTGATGATTCTTGCCTTGATTTTTTTGTGTGTAGCTAGCATAGATATGCATGTTCCCCTTAGATATTTCTCACATTTTTGTGATGAAGTTAGGTGGTAGTTTTAAGTTGAAACTTTAGGAGCTCCATTTTTAGGGTTTATGGTTAATACCTTATGATTTAGGTTTTATATCTAGAACTTGGTGGATGATTCAACCTCTGAATTTTGTATGGTAGATTCATGATTGAATTAGGATCCCTTATGAATTTTTGTAGGAATTTATAATGTAGTTTGCTATTTTTGTTTGATGTTAGTTTAGGTGCTAACTTTGGATGATTCTAATGCACTAATTCAACTAGAATGACTTCTTTAGTTCCCTTAGATTAGGGTTTTGTCTCTATTGCTCTTGGAGTGCTTGAAGAAGCTTGGGTGTGAAGATCTTCCCTTCTTTTGGTGTAGTGTTGATTAGGTGTTAAGATTAGGGTTTGCAGGCAGAGCTTCTAGATAGATTATCTTCCTTCATAAACATGGAAGATGTTGATCACTTCCATTCTTCCCTATGATGTAAGGTCCCCTTGTAAAGGCCTCATCCCTCCTTTGGTAGGATGTGTGACTCTTTACAAGTTGGTAGAACCTTTGAGGGTCCCTTTCTTTGATGATAGGATGCTTAGTGGTGACCTTTGGTCTTCACTTTGCTACCAATCATCCAAACTTTGCTCTTGTTAGATGAATCTTTCTCCCTTGCTAGAGGATGGAATTCCTTGTCAGAAGATTGAAGGCTAGAAGTTGATACTTCTCTGTGTTTGAAGACTGCCATTGGAGCTGAAGCTTGAAGACCAAGAAGAACAAGTTGACACTTGTGAGGAAAACCCAGTTAAGATCAAATGAAGGGTTGAAGCTTGAAGAAGATGAAGGACAAGTTGATACTTGTGAGAGGAATTCATTGGAGATTGAATGAAGAAGCTGAAGCCTGAAGTTGGAGAACAAGTTGATACTTGCAATTGGGATTGAAGCCTGAAGGTGGAGTCTGTTTTGGAGCTGAGGCTTGAAGAAGAAAGAATAAGTTGATACTTATGTTTGATAGTTTAGAAGCTTGAAGAAGCAAGTCAACACTTGCTATTGAGGATGATAGCCTTGAAGAACAGTTGTAGACTGATGAGTGAACTGCTGTCAGAGGAGTTTTACTGTGAAGTTGTGGAAGCCGTTGATTTGCTTTCTTGCCTGTCTGTTTGCTTTCTGTGCAACTGTATTAATGTGACTTGTTTGATTTGCTTGATGCATTAGAATAAGTTCATCTCTAGACTTATGTAAACTAGGAGCATGATTGCACTAGAGGTTGAGTTGCTCCCTCTGATTGTATTTTTACTGTATGGCTTTGCTTGCGGGTATTCGATAGAACCCAGCTCCCTTGCCCATGTGGTTTGTGTTTGCTTGATAGCATTTTACTTCTTCTGTATGATTGCAGTTATTATGTTTTGCTTCATAGCATGTTATTTCCTCTGTATGATTACAGTTATTCATATCTGGCTTGAGGTTGAGATGAGCTTGTGGAGGCTGATGCCCCACACACATTTCCTCCCTCACTTGCATTGCATGCATTTTACAGTCGTTTACTGTTTACTGTTTAAGCTAATGCTTTATCTGTTTCTGTTTATCATTGACATGATCCCCTAGGAATCTCACTTTCTTTGATAAGGAAGTGATGATTAGAACTTTAGGTTGAAACCTATGCATGATAACTTCTAGGAGTCCCCTGTTTCAAACCTCAACCATAAGATGAATCCTTGGCATGACAACATTAGGACTTGATAGTCTCCCCTTAGTTGAACCTGTTTGTTCTCTCTTCTCATCTCAAAACAAATCAAAATACAGTAATAAAGGTTAACTGACGTCGTACGTTACGAGCCTTAAGCTACCTGAGAAAGGATTGTTGGAGAGTTTCTTTTCAACAGTCTGGATGTTTAGTATGGCACCTTTTGGGTGACATACGACGTAGTCACTCTCAGATCATAGTCTCTAGTGCGATATTGGTTGCAAACATCCATAAAAAACAGTTTTTCGTAAAACACAGAAAATAAACTTCAAACCTTTTTGCCCCGTGGGCCCGTAATTCAAAGGAAGCTTTTCTGAAGAAAAGAGTGTCGTTAACTCCCAGTTCTATTGCAAATGGTAACGCCTAAGTCTCCAAGGGTCGAGCCGCGTACACCAAGCTGCTGGAACTGTTTGTTAACCCTACTCGATAAAACACATGAATCTAAATTCCCGTAATCCGTATTATCCCGAACTACATAAGCTCTGATCTCTCATACCTGTTGAGAGTACGTAGGCATAATACTGACGTATTGACGAGCCACCTTCCCCGTAACCCGTAGTTAGTCGAACTACGTTGACTCTGATTTCTCATTCTCTGATGAGAATACGTAGGCATAAAGCGCGACGCTTTTCTGAGTCATTTTCTTTTCTTTTCAGACCTGCCTTAATAGGTAGATAGTAAAAACAAACCGTCAGATAAACACAACAAGCGTGGATCCCATCAAGTACGATGGACGTGAGGGGTGTTAATACCTTCCCCTTACGTAACCGACTCCCGAACCCAGACAATGGTTGCGATGACCTTGTCTTATACCTTTTCGTCAGGTTTTTCTGATCGTTTCCTTTCCCGTTTTGAGGGATAAATAACGAAAGGTGGCGACTCTTCTGTTTTGCCGGCACCTAATTTTTGCAGTAGCGACACTATGACCCAGGAGTGAACGCTTCGTATGTCACCCAAAGGGTACCACACTAACATCCAGGTTACTGGAGAGAGACCCTCCACCAACCTTTTCCCAGATAGCTTAAGGCTCGTAACGCACGACTTCAATTAACCTTATTACTGTGTTTTTGAATTGTTTTGAGATGAGAGGAGAAAGACACCCTAAAACTATGGTTGAAAGGGAATCTACCTACAGTTATCATGCATGGGTCAAAACCTAATGTCTTTCATAATTCCCTCTTGCACTGAGGAAATCAGAGATCCTAGGGGAAACAACAAAAGGAAGCAAGCAGTAAACAGTAAACAGTCAAATGCATGCTATGCAACAGTGCAAGCGAGGCAAGGGAGAAAACAACAGGCAAGAAGAGACAAGCTCCACCTCAAACCTAAGGGTAATCAACACAAGCAAACAGACAAAACAACAAAAGAAAAGAAACAGAGAAAGCAACTCAAGCAACAGCAACAGTCTTCAGCAGACAGCAACTTCAATGCTCAACAGCAACAGCTCTACACAGCAAATCTTTTTGACAGCAAAGTTGACAGCAAAAGGCTTCATCCTCAAGCTAGCTTCTATCTTCAAGATTCATCCAACTTCATCTTCAATCTCTAGCAAGAACACTCCAAGCAAAGGATTAATCATTAAGATCAAGGTTGAAATGTTGAAAACTTAATGAAAACCAAAGGAAATCATCAAGTACCAACATTGAAATGGAAAGGCATCCTCAAAGTTCTACTCAACTATGGGCATACCAC
Source organism: Lathyrus sativus (assembly GCA_963859935.3). Lineage (NCBI taxonomy): Eukaryota > Viridiplantae > Streptophyta > Magnoliopsida > Fabales > Fabaceae > Lathyrus > Lathyrus sativus. The sequence continues at coordinate 7,849 of CAWUDS030006907.1, forward strand.
ACATCCCTCCAAAGGAGAGATGGAGTTTTCCTAGGAGGAATTTACATCATTGGATAGAATAGAAGCACACAATGCATTCTATGTTTGACGAAAGAATCAAAACTAGTTCTAATGGCTCTTCCTAAAACCCTAATTTCCTAAGCTCCTAAAACAACTCCTAAAAGAAAAGGAAACTTCAACTCCAAGCTCCAATATTCAAGCCACAGCAGCTACACCAAGTCTAAAAGGCCTCCCAAGAAGGAAAACAAGCAAATCCAGCTCCAAAGTCACCAACAAAACCAAGCAAGCAAAGGCACACAAAATAAAACACTACAAGCACAAGAAACTTGAAAAATACAACTAAAATAGAAAACAAAGTTTTAAAAAACTAATAAAATTCCTTGGGGAACATACATGTTTTAACAACCTAGGGTTAAAATATTAAAGCCTAATTCAACTTCTATGTCACCTAAATAATTTCTAGATTGAAGGGTATCAAGGTGATCCACAAGTTTGGGAAGGCTCTAATCTCAACACCTAAAACAGAACCTAAAGTTGTTCTAAAATTCTAACAAAAATTATAAGGGAACATACATGTCTACCTTAACACATACTAAAAAATCAAAACCAAGTTCATCACCAATTGGAAGAAAAAAATTCAACAAAACAGATGGTCAAATATGCAAAATTAAAAGAATTAAACAAAATAAGAAAAATCAAATTAAAATGAAAAATGTATGAAAATGCATTTTATTGATTTCAGAAAATTACAAATTCTCTCAAGATCATGGAGATATTCTTAAAATAATTTTTGGATCAAAATTGAATTTATTGTGATTTTTTAAATCAATAAAGCATTTAAAATAAACAAAATGGAATAAAAGAAATTAAAAACTCTGAATAAAACATGAGCCACAGGATTGCATGACTTGTCCACTAATCCAAGAGCCAGGAGCGTGACACCTCATTTAATGAAACTTCATCGTTTTGGTTCCAAAATCTCACTTCTCAGATTAAAACACAACCAATGGATCTGGTGGAAAGTCTTTGGTCAAAGGCAGATCTAATGGTCCAGAGATCGTCTTCTCCAATTCACAAGCCAAACGGAGTGAGATTCAGGGCAGTGGCCGGAGAAGACTCCGGTCGTCTTCTCTGGTGAGCAGGTGGTTGCAGGTGTCCAGAAACAGCAATCCTTATACCAATCTCATTCAGAATTTCATCAGGAATTCAAATCTCCTATCCATATGTTCTAACTCTCCACAGATTTCAAGATTCGAAGCAATGTTCAGAACATACATCCCGATCAATCATCATCAATTGCAAATCTAAGGCTACAGAATTCATCCTCATGTCACATACATCACTGTGATCTATCTAGATTGCTCTAACTCTCCATGAATCAAGAGATTCGAATCAAAACAGAAATGGTATGTCATGATCAATCATCACCAAATGCTTCCAAATTGATCCTAAAACGATCTACATCTTGTTTAGATCCTAACCACAAGTTCAAATCTAACTACATCATGCTAATTCATGTGGAAAATTGAAAGTTACTAACCTGTTGTAGATCTAGTAACAGAGCCACTTGGAGCTTGATTCTCCCTTCAAAACTCTCTAGATAAGTTCAATGATGCACTAGGAAGAGTTTGCAACCTTCAATTTGCACTGAATTGGCTTGGAACTCAAAACATGATTTCACTTGCTCCTTGGAAATTTTCAACTTAAACTTCAGTGTTCTCCATGAAATGAATGCCAAAAAACTCTGGATTCACTGCAATGAATATATAGAATGTTTTTATGGGCTTTTGAAGTGTGTTTGAAGCCTAATCCATCAATTTGCAAATTCTGATTTTGCTCTTGAAGTTGCACATGACAGTCACGATTTTTCCATGGAAACTGTTCTAGAATCTTCCCTTTCAACTGCAAATTGCCTTGTGAGTGTATTCAGACCAAAAGGAGTGCTTGAATTGCATTGGTAAGGTGTTTGGCTATATGACTTGCAAATGAAGAAACCAAATGACAACTCATGAAACTTGGCCTAAAATCAAAATTATGGTAATGACAAAGTGTCTAACATTCAATTTCCATTCAAAAAATGTAGTTACTTGACATGTTTTGGTCCTATAACTCAAAATTGGCATTTTCCCTCCTTAATTCATTTGAAAATTTCCTTTATTCAAACCATTTCAATCCAAGTCTTTCTATGAGCCTAATCCATCCATCATGACCTCTTATCTAGCCTAAAAACCCCATTTTGAACAACTTTCATGTTGAACATAAATCCATTTGACAAGTGCAAGTTGGAGATTTTGGCCTATGATTGAAAATGACCTATAATCTCACTTTCCTAAAATACCCCTGACTTGTAAACCTCATAACTTGAGTTCTACAAATCAGATGGAAGACTTCTAGTACAATTTAGAAATATAAGATCATGAGGAACAACTTTCATGTTGTCCAAAAGTTCAGGTGAAACCTCCTTCTAGGTCAAAAATAGGTTTAAAGTCAGATGATTTTCATAGACAAATTTCAGAAGCATCTGAGGACTTGTAACTTGTCTGAGTCATAACTTGAGTTCTATAAATCCCCTTGAGGATTTCTAGTACTCATATTAAAGGTATTGTGATGCTATACAAGTTTCATGTTGGCCAAAGATCCATTTGAAACTTGTATCTTGACTTATGTGGTCATGAAGTTAGGCACTAAACAGGGAATTTTGCACTAAAACCCTAATTTAGCAACTTCCCACACTCTTGACTCTTCTTTATTTGATCTTGGCACAACACTACAAATGTCTCATCATATCATTTCATGAACTCCATGACCTAAAAGTAGGCTTTGATACTCTTCAATTGCACAGTTGACCTAGGATTGTCTCAGATGAAACCCTAATTGCTTGCACCTCAACTATGGCTCTTGCATTTGACACAATGACTTGATAGAGATCTCCCATGGCCCTCTAGGCATTCTATGAGCTTCATACACATCCTCTTCTCACATTCAACATTTCACAACCCTCTGATGGTCTTCAGTTGATCCTCAAGTTAGGAGAAGATTCTCATTCCAACATCTAAACCCTTAGGCACTCAAACCACCTTCTGATGACTTTGACAACTTCTCAATCTTGAATGAGACCTCTTGCTAGGCTTCTCTTGATAAGAATCACACTTGATCCCCTACTCTATGAATGATACCATGATATGCAAATGATATAACTATGCAAATGTTAATGCAATGAAACATAAACCAGGTAAGAAAAGGTTGAGCAAATTTTCGGGTGCAACAAAAAGTTTAATGCCTTGATGAGTCAGGATTCACTTGAGTTGAATGCTTCAAGCATGTGCTTAGTTCCAGGTCTTGTGATGCCGCCGAAATTTAAAATGCCAAATTTTGAGAAGTTCAAGGGGGACAGTTGTCCGAAGCAGCATCTGGTAATGTTTTGCAAGAAAATGACTTCACATGTTCACAATGATCAGCTTATGATTCACTGTTTCCAAGACATTCTGAGTGGAGCATCGTTGAGTTGGTATATGCATTTAGAGAGTGGTTGTATCCGATCATGGTCAGATTTAGCCAATGCCTTCGTGAATCAATACGACTACAATCTCGACATGGCTCCTAGTCGCATGCAGTTACAAGAATTATCTCAGGCGGAGAGTGAATCCTTTAGAGGGTATGTGCAGAGATGGAGAGAGTTCGCTGCTCGTGTTCAACCACCGCTTCAGGATAGAGAACTGGTTGACATATTCTTGGGTACCTTGAAGGGCCATTACTTTGACAAGTTGATCAGCGGTGGAATGTCAAACTTTGTTGACTTGGTGATAATGGGTGAACATGTTGAGAGTGGACTCAGGAATGGGAAGATTAAAGACATGCCCTTCATCTCAGTTGAGGAGAATGAGTCAGTTGTGAGTTCACAAGAAGAATGGGAGAAAGAAAGTGATCTTACCTCAGAATCTTCGGCATCTCAGGTTCAGTCTTCAGACGTTTCAAGTGTTCAAAGCCAACAGTCATACCGTCATCAGCCGCGTCAGCACGCTCGACGAAGACCAAGGAAGCTCGAAAGGAAGTTTACCCAGCTACCAATGTCGTATAGCCAGTTGTTGCCAGATTAGGTCAAAAGTGGGTTCACAGTGCCGAAAGAGACTAATCCAATGATCTCGCCGTATCCTCTAAGCTTCGATGTCAATGCTCGCTGTGAGTACCATGTTAGGGCACAGGGGCAATCCACGAACGATTGTAAAGTGCTTAGGAGCCAAGTTCAGACTCTGTTAGACTCTAACAAGTTTTCCATCACGCCTCAGGGTATTATTCAGATTAATGATTCCCCTTCATCCCACCATGAGGGTGCTGCAGTTCTTGTTATGGAAGGATCCTCCGAAAGTGTGTGTTCTGAAGAATTTCAAACTGAGGGCTCAGTTGAATATGAGGACAGTTGCTAGAAGGTTTCCTATGCCGAATGCCGCATCTGTTTTCCTTGCTTACATGATTAGCTCCTATTCATTATTGCTTGCTGACCATCGCCAGGCTTGTTGGTCGAGGTCACTCTGTTTGTATTCGGTTATTTCTGGATGGTGTGATATCTGTGTGGTGGTTATCCCTGATAGGATCTTGTTTTTCTTGTTTCTTTGGTGCTATTATGAGATTTCCTTGTTGCATGCTTGTTTGCATCTTGCATATTATGTTTGTGTAACAGGTACCTTGGAGCTATTAATCTGACTTCATATACTCCACTAGTTTGTTGCAGGTTATATAATCAGATCACAGGAATTCCCGCAAAGTCATGGAGCAAGTCCAAGCAGAGCTGAGAGAAGTCAAGAGCTAGATGGGGTTGTTCATTGCAGACATGCAAGCGTTGCGCCTGGATCAGAATGCACTCAGAGAGGAGAACCAGCAGTTGAAAACTCAAGTGAGCTTAATCATGGAAGTGATAAGGAGCGTGCTCAGAAAGGAAGGTGACCAAATTCCTGAGGCTGCAGCAAAGATGCTTGTTCCACTTCTGTCTGTAGAACCTATGCTAGAGCGAAATGTGTGTCAGAAGTCTGCTGTGCAACCAGAGGTTCCGAAATTCTTGTGCCATCAGTTGCGTCCTGTTTCTTAGGAGAATCCCAGGATTAGAAGATATGGTCAAAGGATAAAATTGAAAGATAGAATCTTCGATCAGATCCCTATGGATTATGCTCAATTGGTGCAGCTCTTACTCCAACTTCAGTTGGTAAAGCCTCGAACTTTGGATCTACTTACTAGCCAGCCACCACCAGGCTTTGATATCAATGCTTATTGTGATTTCCACTCTAGAGGACAGGGGCACGACATTGCGAACTGTAAAGCTTTTAAGCATAAGGTTCAAGATTTGATTGATTCGAAGACGATTGAATTCACGTCGAGCGGCATGAAGGTATCAAGAGAGTTTGTTCCCTATTGTGAAAAAGAGATGGATACTCCTACTCCCATTCCTAAAGCTGCAATAGATCAAGAGTATATCCTGCAATCTTTGGTGTCAGAATCCCCTTGTCCACAGTTGTTGCCTGTTCCTGGATCAGGTTTAAGGATGAAAGCGCCTGAGCAAAGAGAGTTCTCAAGAATCCAAGCCCAGTCGCCCGATGTCTCTGCTGTTCAGAATTCACGACCTTTCGTGTCCTCGCAACAAGGTTATCAGTACCAGAATCAGAATAGGCCCCGCAACAACAATCTGAAAAGAATGAGTGCTCCTTTGTCCCCAGTGCCTATGTCGTATAGACAGCTGCTGCCGCACCTAGTTCGGAATTCTTTAGTGGAGCCCAAAGCTCTCAAACCGGTGCCAGAACCTTACCCTCTCGGGTACGATCCTAGGGCCCAATGCGGATATCATGGAGGATCCTTAGGGAATTCTACTGAAGATTGTGAGGCTTTTCAAGCCAGGGTACAACAGTTGATGGACCGAAGGTGTATATCTTTTCCAGGAGGAAGGTTGGTCATACATCGCTCGTCTGACTGAGTTTGAAGACTTCAAGGGTCGCATCTCCCTAAGCAGCAAATTAGTGTGAAAGCCCAGTTCCCAGAAGCTGGAAATTTTCATTTTATCCTGTTATTTCTTTGTGTTTGTATTTCCCTTTCCTATTTAAAGTGCAATCTCATTTGTAAAACTTGTTGTTCTCGTTGATTGATATTAATGAAATGAATATGCATGTTTTGATTTAATCCATTCTTGTTCACTAATTGCTTTTTACAGATGTTATACGCTTGTTTAAGTGGAGTCCGGGGAGGATGACGAAGTTTAAAAGACGCGCAAACTTCCGAAAGTATGCTTTTGAAATAAAATCTGCTGATGATGTACATGCATTGTTTCAAATTCCCAAACACCGGAGATATAAGGATGATAATCCCTTGTCAACCCCTTTGAGCCTAGTAGTAGGAGTTTCTTTCTGAAAATGAAAACCCTAAATATTAACCTGGGGCAGGGTAGGTGTCAGTTAGTTCGGCCGAATATCCAAATTGCAATAGGAGTGTTCCCGTTCGAGGATCAATCACACCTGTATAGGTCGTGCCTAAAGAACCACAATGGTTAAACCTTGCCGATAAGGAGTGAAACAGTCATGTTATTCCCCAAAAATTCAGACAAGCCGGTGTCACACGACTTGTGCAAAAAAAGGAAAGAAAAGAAAAAAGAACAAAGCCCGCTAAGTCGAATCTTAACAAACGACTTGGGCAAAAATTAGGGCATCCCGCTGGACCTTGAAATCAAAAGAAGCTCGAAAGAGTCAGTCCAGGAAAAAGTTAGGGAAATAAAAAAGGATGATGAAAAACAGGTCGTGTGATTTAGGCACAAAAGACGAAAAAGTGAATGACTGTCACTCCAAAAAACTTGTGGTTTCCTGAACCATCACTCCTATCCTTAACCTCTGAGAGGTGAGTGCTAGCGTCGAATTAGCTGAATATAGGATCAGAGAACATCACGGAGAATGGGTGGGTTAAAATAAACTTTGAGCCTTTATCCATTCCTTGTAAACCGTGAACCTGACCAAGTTACAACTTGGAAAAGTCCTAATTGAAGCAGGTTTGTTTTGAAAGCATACTTCGATAAAGATCGCATCAAAACGGACTCCTAAAAGGATTCCTCTTACAGTGTTGTACTAATGTTGACATGTTGATAAATGATTTATTCACTTTATGTCACAAATTTTTCCAGTGAACAGATTGGATTTCGAAAACTGTCATATGCGTTGCATTTAATATATCTTTTATGCAGGACAACTTGTTTTACTTGCGAGTAAGCGCTTGACAGCAGGAGAGTGTCCACAGTGGAAATATTGATCAGGATAGAATGCAGATTGCTTGAATACTCTATCGAACTGGGGCAAGTTACATCAAATGATGATCACAGCATGGGAGTCAGTCATCCATAAGTCAATTAATCTTAAATAGTTAAGTCGAGATCCGGCGAATCTCTCGCAGCCAAGAAGCACTTTCCCCACAGATCAGCCAATCAGGGGCAGAGTCGTTGTAAGACTGCCCAAGTTATTGCTTACCTGTGGGGTAATTAATGTGATGCACCTCTCCGAGGTCCAAGATGCTTACGCAGTGCATATCAAGCCATCAGGGCATGAGACTTCAGATTTCCTTTTGAGGAATATCCCCGCAGAGGTCCCACGAGCTGGGGCAGATTTGGAAGCGTAGGATTTGTTCCTCTCCATGTCTTCAAGAGTTGTTCAAGCAGGTTCAGCTAACTTTCGAGTGCAAGAAGAATGTCGGGAAGTCATGTTATTCAATCACCGTCAGGTTTCACCTGTCTTCCCCAGCAAAAGTCCAATCATCATTGGCACGTGTAAGCTACTCCCAGTAGAGTCCAATCATACTTGGGACCTTCTGGTTATCCCCAGCGGAGTTGGCTTCACCTTCCTAGCATTTATTTTGCTGGAATGTTCTGTTGTATCCAGCTTTCCCCGGCGGCTCGGGCCTACATCTGCATCTTTGCATATAGTTATCATATTTGCATCATCTTTGCATTTCATCCTCAAATGCGTAGCATTTCCATTTCATATGGAGCATCACGCCATATTCAAACATAAGCATATGCATTCGAAGCATAAGCCAATTTCTGTCAGCCTTCCGTGGCAACTTGAATCTCTTCTTCAATCAATGCAGGGGCATTTATCCAGCAGCTTTGTTCAGACAGCTTATCGGTTTATTCGGATTTCAGATCATCCGACGATTATGATATTGTCCATCCCCAAACAGAGTTCCTTGGTCCATCAGTCCTCTGATGGTGATATCTCCGAGCAGATTTTCTTTCCGTCAGTTCCTATTGACGATGTGTTTCCCCAGTAGGTTTCCTCTTGTCTATCATTAGACGATGCGAGCTTCGGATATGATTTTCTCTCGTCTATCATTAGACGATGCGAACTTTGTGTATTTTTTCTCTCGTCTATCATTAGATGATGCGAGTTTTGGCCATGGTTTTCTCTCCGTCTATCTTTAGATGCTGGGAGGTTTCAAGGCGATCTTTCAGATATGGTTTTCTTTCTGTTTATTGGTTGAGATGACATGGCAAGGAGGGTGTTTCTGGCTGTCAATTCTTATTGATGTCGGGGCTATTTGAAGAATGTTAGGATTTCCTAGTTGTTGATTCTTATTGATGATGTGGCGCCTTTGAATATATTTTTCCATCAATTCCTATGGACGAAAGGATTCTGAAATTTGATGGTTGGTTTTGAGGTTCATTGACGTGGTCTATATTGTTCCTCTCGTCTATCATTAGACGATGCGAGATTTGAATATGATTTTCCTCTCGTCTATCGTTAGACGATGTGAGATTTGGATATGATTTTCCTCTCGTCTATCATTAGACGATGCGAGATTTGGATATGATTTTCCTCTCGTCTATCATTAGACGATGCGAGATTTGGATATGATTTTCCTCTCGTCTATCATTAGACGATGCGAGATTCGGATTATCTTTCTTCCTGTCTATCATTAGACAATGTGAACCTTCGTCATTGTAATTTTCCTCTCGTCTATCATTAGACGATGCGAGACTCGGATGTGATTTTCCTCTCGTCTATCATTAGACGATGCGAGATTCAGATATTTCTTCCTGTCTATCAGTAGACGATGTGAAAGGATCAAGTGCATGTTGATCCAGTTTTGGACAATGGAAATGATCAAGTGCATGTTGATTCGGTCCATGGGTTCAATATCTGTGGCGTTACACAAATGACTGGCAGCGATGTCAGGTGTTCTTTATCGGATGATCAGTCAGCCGGTTGCCATTGCAACTGTCTGCGTTTGGTTTTTCTGGATATTTGTTCCCCAATCAATGTTTTGCAGTTTATTTCTGCGGTTGGAAAATTTCCGGGTTCTTTGGTATTCAACCGTATTTTACCTTGATTGTTTGAAAGCTGTTCTCTTTTCATCCATTCAGGTCCAAGCCGTTTGAATAGGGGCATCTGTTGCACCCCAAAATTTGCCCAACCTTTTCTTAACTTGGTTTATGTTTCATTTCATTTCTTTCTAGCATTTGCATTGCATAGTATTGTTCTTGTAACAGGAGATCAGGAGGTTGTGCATAGAAAAAGGAGCCTACTCAGAGGATTGAGCCTAAGCAAGGGGTGTTACTCAAGGTTGGATGGTAATCAAGTCATCAGGAAGTGGACATTGGTCTTATGAAAGAAAGGATGGATGTATGTGGGTCAACTCCTAACTTGGAGGCTAACTGAGGAGCATCAGAGGATTGTGAATCCATGATTATGGATATGAGATGTTGAAGGAGTTCATTGAGGGTCATTGTGGAGCTCATCCAAGTGTTTGTGTCAAGTGTGAAGAGTTACAGTTGAAGGTGTTGCACCTAGGGAGTCCATCTGGCTAGTTCTTAGTCAACTGTACAATTGAAGGAGATTAAAACTCAATTCAAAGTCTCTATGGTCATGGTATGTTGTGTTAAGACATATGAGACATCACTTCAAGTTCAATTCATCAAGGGTTAAGTGTGTGAGAAGTTACTAAATCAGGGTTCTCAGGGTAAAATCCCCTATTTAGTGCCTGACTTCAAGACCACCTACCTCAAGATACAAGTCACATCTCAATTTTTGGACAACATGGAACTTATAGAGCATGTTCTTAGCTTTAATTTGAGTACTAGAAGTCCTCGATTGGATTTATAGAACTCAAGTTATTATCCGGACAAGTTATAGGTCATTTGAGGGATGTGATTTTGGTCAACAAAAGTCAACCAACTTCCAAGCCAGGTTTGACCTAGAAGGATGTTTCTCCTCAACTTTTGGTCAACATGAAGTCTTTCATCTGATTTGTAGAACTCAAGTTATAAAGTTTACAAGTCAGGGGTATTTTGGGAAAGTAAGATTACAGGTCATAAAATTATAGGTCCATTTCACCAACTTCCACACTTCAAATGGAAATATTTTCAACATGAAACTTGCTTCAAATGGGGCCATTTGAACTACCAAATCATCTATTGTCATGGTGGAGGCTTGGATTGAGAATTTGGGGTTTGAATTTTTCATAAAGGAGGCTTAAATTGAGAAATTGAGAATGAATGGATTTTAGTCTTTTTCAAGGCAAGTTTGTGCATTTTTTGATTGCAAATAACAATTCAAAGACATTGCCATCTTCACATTGGAAATTTGAAGTCTCAAAATGGGCCATTTTCATGGTTTCTTCTTCTTGAAGTAACAAAATGGAAGTCAACCATAGGATCAAAATTAAGCCTCCAATCTCATTCCTTTGATAAACACAACTGATTTGTAGTGGATTTGGATCAAAAATCCAGCTGGTGTAGTGGTAAAAACGTGTATGACATTTTGAAAAAGAGGTGAAATGTGAAATTTTGAAATGTGTTTAGCTTGAATTAAAGCCCCATTTGATCACAAACCTATCATATAAGTATTCTAGATGAAAATTGAGGCAGAGCTAGGTCATTTTCGTCCATGAACAACCATATCACATTTTTAAAAAGTGGTGAAAAGCTCAAAAATGAATTCTCAGATTCAACCATTTTCAGACCAAATCAAGCTTTCAAACACCTCAATTGAAGTTCATGGAGTGATTCTGGACGTTTTTTGTTAAACTTCATCACCATATCAAGGCCCAGTGGAGGCTCTCCACTAGGTAAACTTTTTTCAACCTTACACTCTTAATACTCTATGGTTTTCCACCATTTTCGTTGCATTTGAACCTTTGAGTTACATATATCATTTCTGGATCATTTTTGTTTGTGTTTATGATATTTGATTTTGTGAGCTCAAAGTTGTGTTGTTTCTTTTTGATGAATTTTGGTGTTGTTTTGCTTTAATTTTCATGGATTCTTACTCCTTGCAACATGTAGATGATATTTGGACCATTTAATTTGTGTTTTGGTGAACTTTATTTTTTGCACGTTTTGCTTGTTGTTTAATTTCAGGAATGGTTGTTGAGAATTAATGGAAATGGAGGCTAGATTCTTGTTCCTCTCGGAGAGTAGATGAATTTTCATCTAAAGTTTGTGGAAAATGGTGAAAAAACGATGAAGCTATGGTGTTGTTGAAGACCACGATGGCCGGAGCACGTGAAAGGGATGATCGGAGCAACTCCGTCGCCAGCGAGGGTCCAAGGTAGAAGAAGATGATGACGTGTCGCTTACATATTCGTCCGTTCGTTGGTTTTTTGATCATGCGCATGGAAATAAGACCCACCGTGGTCCGCTGTAGCTCGTGTGCACACAATCAAAACCTCAATTCATTAATTGAGGTGGCACGTTCTGGTGCCTTGGATCGGTTGACCAGTATGCTGATCTGATGGCTGTGTTTTTTTTTCTGCATTTTATTTTCTCTATTTGTATTCTTTTATTTCTTTTATTTGTTTGTTCTTTAAAAATTCGTGAAAAATATCAAAAAATGTCTAAAAATTATAAAAAAAATCATGAACATACTTTGACATGTCTTTTAATTTTTAACATTTTTATTTTCTTTTTTTCATGCATTTTCCATTTATTTTCATTTTTTCCATTTAAATAGTTATTTAAAGATGTGAAAAATATGTGTTGTCTTGTTGATTTTATTTCTTGCTCATGGCATGGATTAAACTTCTAATTTTTTTTAGCATTGTGTTAACATGTTAGTTGATCTTTGGATATTTTTTTTCATGATTTTTAAGTGCTGTTTCCATGTGGTTTGAATTGCTTTTTGTTCCCTCTCTATTTCTGCCTTAGTTTGGGACACTCTTGGTGTTTGCCTTCTGTTTAGGCACTTCCCTTTTGATTTTCAATCTCCTCTTTTGACCCCTGGTTCCTAATACCTTGGGGGTCCTTTGAGATTTTATTTGGCATTTTTAGATGAATTTTATTATTTTTCATGTATTTTTCAAGTTGCTTCATGTTTATGCATCTTTGCTGGTATACTTGTTTTGTTTTGCTTCCAAAAGCTTGGTTGTGCATTGTTGATGAACCTAATTATGATTGTTTCATGTTAGGGGTTTGTTATAGGTCTTGTGTGCCAATTCATAGGTCTTTACCTTGTGCATAAGTTGTTCATTTGATCTCATACTTTCATGTTTGCGCATTGTTTCCATAAGGGTGTTTGCTTGCATTCTTTGATGTCATTGTTTGCATTTGCTTATGATGTTTTATTTTAACTTTTGAGATGTCTTCTCCTCATCCCCATTCTGTCCCATGACTTTGGAATACTACTTAAGGTTGCTTGGTCCCTCCTTAGGAGGAACTTGAAGCCTACCTAAAGTAATGAATCCATGAGGACCTTTTCTCATTGTTTTTTGTTACTTGTTTGTGATGCATCTTCTTCTCCATTTCTCTTGAATCTATTCATACCATGTCTTGAGGTTGAGATGAGCTTGTGGAGGTTCCAGACCCACACATTTTTCCTCCTTCACTTGCATTGCATCTTTGTCTTCCTTGTTGCATTTGTGTTTGCATTCTTCATTTGCATTGTTTTCTTCTTATTGTTTCTTCTTCTTCTTTTTGTCTTCCTTCCCTTAGGATTTCTAACCTCTCTAAGAGAGGTTATGATAGACATTAGGGTTCTAACCATGCATGATAAAATTAGGTATTCCCCTTTCAAACTCAACTTTAGGAGCATATTGCATGACAACTTTTAGGGTTTGGTCTAGTCCCCCTTAGTTTATCCCCTTTCTCTTCTCATCTTCAAACAAATTCAATCCCACTTAATAAATATAATGAGTGTTGTGCCATGAGCCTTGTACTTGGGAAATGGTGATTGAATGGTTACCTCTCAATTGCCTAGAGTGTTTAGTATACGTCCTTAGAACGATATGCGACGCATTCGATCCTAGGTTTTAGACTTTGTTACAACATACATTATGAACACTCTAATTCAAAACACTTCTTCTTTAAAAAACACAAAAACAACTCAAACCTTTTTCACACCTTGGGGTCTTAATCAGGAAAACCTTTTCACAAAAATAGTGTCGTTAACTCTTAGTTCTACCGCAAACGGTAACGCCTAAGTCTCTAACGAGCGAGCTACTACACCAAACTGCTGGAACTGTTTGTTAACCCTACTCGAGTAAAACTTTTGAACCAACCTGTGTCCTTTGAGCCCGAACTATGTTTGCTCTGATCTTTCGTACCAGACAAAAGTACGTAGGCATGAGACACGATGTCTCGGCGAGCAACCTTCCCCCCTTCTTTAGCCGTAGTTAGTCGAACTACGTTGACTCTAACTTTCCCATTACACAAGGGAATACGTAGGCCCATTGTAGCGATGCTATGTCGAGTCCTGTCTTTTCTTTTTCTTTGTCCTTAAGCCTTTAGCTAGGTAGTATCAATACACCCTTTTAGGTAGACAACAATGCGTGGATCCCGTCGAGTACGACGGACGTGAGGGGTGCTAATACCTTCCCCTTGCGTAACCGACTCCCAAACCCAAACATGGTTGCGATGACCTTGTCTTTTCCTTTTTCTTTAGGTTTTTGCGATCATTTCCTTTCCCTCTCTTTGGGATAAATAACGAAAGTGGCGACTCTTCTGTTTTTTCCGCCGGTTGTTTTTCGTAGAAGCGATAGGTCACTCCCAAGAACTTGTGGTTTCCCGAACCATCACTCCTGCCACTCAACCTTTGAAAGGTGAGCGCTAGTGTCGAATTAGCCGAACGTAGGATTGGAGAACATCACAGAGAATGGGTGGGTTAAAATAAGCTTTGAGCCTTATATCTTTTCTTTCAAACCGTGAGCCTGACCAAGTTACAACCTTCCAAAAGTCCTAATTGAAGCATGGTAAAGATCGTATCGAAACTGACTCCTAAAAAGGATTCTTCTTATCAGGTTGCCATTAAGGTTGACATTCTGATAAGTGATTCATTCACTGTATGTCACAAGTTTTTTCCAGTGAACAGAGTTGGATTTCAAAAACTTTCATATGTATTGCATTAATATATATTTTATGCAGAATAATTTGTTTTACTTGCGAGTAAGCACTTGACATCAGGAAAGTTTCCATAGTGGGAAGTTTGATCAGGATTGAATGCATAACGAGCACTCCGTTGAACCGGGGCAACCTATATCAAATGATTGTATCATAGGAGTCAGACATCTGAAAATCAGTTAATCAGGGGCAATCAGGTCGAGATTTGATAAACCTCTCAAAGATTAGCTAGGCGTACCACTCCATAAATCAGTCAGTCAGGGGCAAGGTCATTGTAAGACTGAGGCAGACAACCCTAAGATCACAAAAGCTATCCTTATCGAGAAGCCAACACCGTTTCAAAGTTCAAAGTGCTGAGGCGGTTCAACCCATTAGGTACATAAATTTTAGGTATTCTCGTGAGGAAGTTTTTGCAGAGATCCCACAGGCTGGGGAAAAGTGGAAACAAAAGATTTGTTCCTCCCCATACCTTCAAAGTTTATCAGAGTTGGTCAACCAGGGATGAATCCATTCGTGGTACAAATTCTGGGGCAAGCCATCTCGAGGTAGTTTTCATGGCAAGCTTTTCTGTTCAATATGAACTATCCCAGAGATCAGACTGGAGCAAGTTGAACCGCACTGGGGCAGTTAGCCCAGCGAGTCTTTGAAAGGGCGATTACTTCGGATGGAATGCAGGTGGGCATTTTGTTCGTTTCTCCACAGCAGAGGATTTGGGCTTTCACGCAAAGTCTTGTTACTAAATCAGAAGTATTGTCACCAGCGGAGGTGTGTAGTGTATCTCCAGCAGAAGAAAGTTTTGTCTCTCTATAAAGGCTAGTCTCCAATAGGGTGAATTCATTCGCAACATGTTCCCAGCAAAGTAGGTGGAAGGATATTCCCTCGGCGAAATGGTAGATTGCAATCCAGTATTATTCTCCAGCGGAGGCGAGGTTTTCGACGCCCTCTTCCCTAACGGAGTCGACATTCTGGTAACTTTCCAGTAATATCGGTATTCAGGATTTTCTTCATCAAGCAGAGTTTAGTGTTGATTCCCTCAACATAACAATGTTTGAGCAGGGTGTGATCCCTTCCCTAGTAGAATGGAGTTCTCAATAGAAGTCTCTAATGTTCCCAAGTAGGGCGGATTGTTACTTGTATATCCCCAAAAGAATGGGTTCCTTTCCGAAGCAGAGTGGAACTCTCGTCAGTGTTCTGGATTCCCCATTGAGGGGAGTTGTTGGTGTTTCCCCCGGTATGGTTGGATGCGTTTTCTCCAGCGGGTGAAGTTTTTCAAGGAAGGCCATCCATAGTATTTCCTCAGCCGAGTTTTTGTTCCCCATAATGGTTTATTCTGTTGGGCCATCAAGGATGTTTCCCTCAGCGGAGTTTGATTTCATCCTCAGTGTAGTTGGTCTCTTCTCTCTAGAATTTATTATGCTGGAGTGGTGCATCTGCACTTGCATTTTGCATAGCATCCTCCCAAATGCGTAGCATTTTCATTTCGTATGGAGCATTACGCCATTTTCAAACATATGCATCTGAAGCGTAAGCCAGGTTTGTTGCCTTCGAAGAGGTTTGCCTTTGATGATAGGAGTCGTTTGATTCTTTTGCTACCTATTCCAAATGTGTTATTCTAACTTTTGGTTGGTATTCACCAGCATAGTCTAAATCATTGTGTTTGGTTTTCCAACTTTTGGTTGGTAATTCGGGGTGTTGTCCCAACTTTTGGTTGGTAATCTCTGGTTCCCCCTCGCAGAGTCTTTGTTCCAACTTTTGGTTGGTAATCTATGAGATCCTAAACTTTATGCTTAAACGCCTTACAGTTGTCAATATTGTGAACCGGAGCACCATAATGAAACTCGCATCGAGCGTTAGCCTCGTAACCAGGAGGTGGTGCTCCTGTCAATGGAGCCAGAGTTCTCTTTTGTATCAACTGCAATTGTAGCATGTGTTGGGGTAATTGAGAATATGGCATCGGAGGTGCGTCAAACTATCTATTTACCGCCCTGCCCTGATCCTGAAAACGACGAGGAGCATAATTCTGCTGATTCTGTTTTGGTTGTTGTTGTTGTTGTTGTTGTTGTACCATAGGTATTGTTATACTTGCAACCCACTGCTGCTGACGATATTGTTGACGTTGATTCCTATTTCTTCCCCGGGAACTAGATACTGCGTTGGCTTCTCCTTCTCGCTTTTTATTTCCAAAAACCTTTCTGTTTCCTCCTCCTGCTAAGGATCCTTCACCAACTTGAATCTTCCCTAGCTTAATGCCGTTCTCGACTCTCTCCCTAGTAATAATCAGATCAGAAAAGCTACCTGACATGTTACCGAGCAGCTTCTCGTAGTATACACCGGGTGAGGTGCCAACAAACATATCAATTAACTCCCTTTCTACAATGGGAGGCTGCACCCTGGCTGCCAGCTCACGCCACCTCTGGGCGTACTCTTTGAAGCATTCACCATTCTTCTGAGACAGATTCTGCAATTGGACCTTGTTTGGCGCAAGGTCGCTATTGTACTAGTAGTGCTTAACGAAGGCCTTAGCCAAATCCCTCCAGCATCGGATATTGACCGGTTCTAAGCTCATATATCATTCAAAAGAAGGACCGGAGAGGATGTCCTGGAAAAAATGCATCAACAATTTTTCATCATCTAAGTAGGCAAGCATCTTGCGATAATAGGAACGCAGATGAACCATAGGACAAGTAGTGCCTTTATATTTGTCGAAATCAGGAACTTTGAACTTCAAAGGTAATTTCAAGTCTGGGATCAGCCCTAGATTAGCCATGTCCAATCCCATAGAGTTCTGATTTTCAAAGCTCCGCATCTTCTTCGATCAGCTTAAACCTCTTATCTTCCTCTGACGGCAATCCTACACCAATGTCTCACATAGAGAATGCATCTTCCTACTGATCTTCATCCCACTAAGGAACATTGTCATGCTAGCATACGCCATTTCTGGCATAGGGATTCCACCTACATTACCTCGACCTGGAGGGATCACAACTAGAGGAATAACATTAGCATGTGGCAGTCCCCCCGTAAAGTACACCATTACCATCAACCCTGGAAATTAGTGGTTGTACCAGAGTCCTTAGTTACTCTTGACCATTTTCCACACCCTGCATCAAATCCATAAATTGGGTCATCCTATCCCGAAGTTCTTGCATCTCAGCTTGCATCTGCTCCATGATCTTACGCTGGTTTCCCCGAGTGGCGTACCGGTGAGTCGTCTGGTTGTCAATCCTAAAACAAACTAACAAACCACAGAAATAAGGTTAACGGCCCCGAGCACCTGCTGTCGCTACCACGCGAAAATAAGGTGCTGGCAAAACGGAAGAGTCGCCATCTTTCGTTATTTATCCCTCAAAATGGGAAAGGAAATGATCGGAAAAACCTGACGAAAAGGGTATAAGACAAGGTCATCGCAACCATTGTCTGGGTTCGGGAGTCGGTTACGCAAGGGGAAGGTATTAGCACTCCTCACGTCCATCGTACTCGATGGGATCCACGCTTGTTGTGTTTATCTGACGGGTTTGTTTACTATCTACCTATCAAGGCCGATCTAAAAATAAAAGAAAATGACTCGGCAAAGCGTCGCACTTTATGCCTACGTATTCTCATCAGAGAATGAGAAATCAGAGTCAATGTAGTTCAGCTAACTACGGGTGATGGGGGAAGGTGGCTCGCCAATACGTCAGTATTGTGCCTACGTACTCTCAACAGGTATGAGAGATCAGAGCTTACGTAGTTCGGGATAATACAGATTACGGGAATTCAGATTCATCTGTTTTTCGAGTAGGGTTAACAAACAGTTCCAGCAGTTTGGTATATGCAGCTCGACCCTTGGAGACTTATGCGTTACCGTTTGCGGTAGAACTGAAATTTAACGACACTCTTTTCTTCAGAAAAGCTTCCTTTGAATTATGGGCCCACGGGGCAAAAAGGTTTGAAGTTTTTTTTCTGTCTTTTACGGAAGAACTGTTTTTTAGTTATCTATAGTTTGTACAGCACTAGAGACTATGACCTGGGAGCGAATGTGTCGCATATCGTCCAAAGGACGTATACTAAACATTCTAGACGATTGAGAGGAGGCCGCTCAATTATCATTACCCAAGTAGCTTAAGACTCGTAACGCGATTATACTAACCTACCTTTATTACGTTTTTTACTGTTGTTTGAGATGAGAAGAGAGAGGGACAACTACGGGGAGACTATCAAGTCCTAATGTTGTCATGCCATGGATTCATCCTATGGTTGAGGTTTGAAACAGGGAACTCCTACAAGTTATCATGCCTAGGTTTCAACCTAAAGTTCTAATCATCACTTCCTTATCAAAGGAAGTGAGATTCCTAGGGGATCATGTCAATGATAAACAGAAACAGATAAAGCATCAGCTTAAACAGTAAACAGTTAACGACTGTAAAATGCATGCAATGCAAGTGAGGGAGGAAATGTGTGTGGGGGCATCAGCCTCCACAAGCTCGTCTCGACCTCAAGCCAGATATGAATAACTGCAATGATACAGGAAAAATAAAATTCCATCAAGCAACTCACAAACCATATAGGCAAGGGAGCAGAGCTCTACCGAATACCCGCAAGCAAAGCCATACAGTAAAAGTACAAGCAAAGGGAGCAACTCAACCTCTAGTGCAATCATGCTCCTAGCTTAACATAATCTAAGCATGAACTTATTCTAATGCATCAAGCAAATCAAACAAGTCACATCAATACAGTTGCATAGATAGCAAACAGACAGGAAAGAAAGCAGATCAACAGCTTCCACAGCTTCACAGCAAAGCAGTCCTCTGACAGCAGCTCAGTCCTCAGTCTGTAATTGTTCTTCAAGGCTTTTCATCTTCAATAGCAAGTGTCAACTTGCTTCTTCAAGCTTTTTATGCATCAAACACAAGTATCAACTTGTTCTTCATCTTCTTCAAGCTTCAGTTCTCTCTTC
Organism: Lathyrus sativus; assembly: GCA_963859935.3. Classification (NCBI taxonomy): domain Eukaryota; kingdom Viridiplantae; phylum Streptophyta; class Magnoliopsida; order Fabales; family Fabaceae; genus Lathyrus; species Lathyrus sativus. The sequence continues at coordinate 27,135 of CAWUDS030006907.1, forward strand.
AATCTCAACTTGATCTTCTTCACACAAGTGTCAACTTGTTCTTCTTGATCTTCAAGCTTCTGCTCCAATGGCAGTCCTCAAACAAAGGGGAAATGCAACCTCTAGCATCTCTAATATTCTAGCAAGGAACTCCATCCTCTAGAAAGGGAGAAAGATTCATCTAACAAGAGCAAGGTGGGACAGGGAGAAGCAAAGTGAAGACCAAAGGTCACCTCTAAGAACTCCACCATCAAAGAAAGGAACCTTCAAAGGTTCTACCAACTTGTGAAGAGCTACACATCCTACCAAAGGAGGGATGAGGCCTTCTCAAGGGGACCTTACATCATAGGGAGGAATGGAAGTGATCAACACTTTCCATGTTTCATGAAGGAAGAAAGTCTATTATAAGGGGTCTCTCTAAAACCCTAATCCTTAACCCTAAACAAACTACACCAAAGGGAGAAAAATCTTCAAGTACGAGCTCCACCATGCCTTCCACAGTAGACCATACAATCCTTCATCATCATCCAAGAGCAAGAGAAGCAAAACCCTAGTCTAAGGGAACTAATGAAGTCATTCTAGTTGAATTAGCAAGTTAGGATCACCTAAAACCTAGTATTAAAGTTAATTCTACCTAAAATACTAAAATCAATTATAAAATCCTACAAAAATAACTATGGGAACCTATGTAAATCATGACTCTACCATGTTAATTCCAGAGATCAAATCCTCAAATAAGACCTAGAAATAAACTCTACACTACAAGGTACTAAACTTAAACCCTAAAAGGGAGCACCTAAGGTTTCAACCTAAAAACAACACCTAATTTCATCACAAAAATGTGAGAAAAATACTATGGGAGCATACATGTCTAAGCTAATCACACACAAAAAATCAAGCCAAAACTCATCACCAAATGATCACACTAAAATCATCAAACAGAGGTATCAACCATGGTAATTTTATTATCAAATAAAATGTAAAAAAATGCACAAAAATTGAAAATGCATGATTTTCCTAATATTTGTATTCAACAAAATTCTAGATTCAATCATGAATCAGGGGAAAAAACCTGGAATTAATTGGCCTATTTTTCTATTTTTAATGAATTACTATCAAACTAATATGAAATGATGAAAAATAAAAGAAAACCAAATGAATTATTAAAGGATGCGTGCCAAATAGCAATTAACATCAATTCAATTTGTGGGTTGGGTCAGAGTGGGGGTGTGAATATCATTCAGAGTCTTAAGCCCATTCACTTCAATTAATGAAACGGTGCGTATCAGCCAAAGGGTCCAAGTTTGACTTTTCAAAGCAATCATGGCCGTGTATTCCATGGACTTGGTCAAGCTTCAGTGATGATCCAACGCTCACAGCTCATCTTCCTCATTCAAATGTTCAGATGGAGGGAATTTACAGGCGGTGGCCTGAGCAGTGGCGCCACCGTCTTCTCCGGTAAAGACAAATACACAGGTCACCAAAAATAACAAAACGATACATCTTCTTGTCAAGTTTTTCATGCTGATCATGAATCCAACCTTAGAATCATCTAACTCTATGGATTTTCAAACCCGATAGCTATTCCAAAATACACCTTTGTCGCTTGCGCGAAAATAAGGTGCCGGCACAACAGAAGAGTCGCCCCCTTTCGTTATTTATCCCTCAGAGCGGGAAAGGAAACGATCGGAAAAACCTGACGAAAAAGGGATAAGACAAGGTCGTCGCAACCTTTGTCTGGATTCGGGGAGTCAGTTACGCAAGAGGAAGGTATTAGCACCCCTCACGTCCGTCGTACTCGACGGGATCCACGCCTTTTGTGTTTACTTGGACGGGTTGGTTTTATTCTATCTATCTATCAAGGCTGGCTTAAAAAGAAAAGAAAAATGACTCGGCAAAGCATCGCGCTTTATGCCTACGTATTCTCATCAGGGAATGAGAAATCAGAGTCAACGTAGTTCGGCCTACGAAGGGTTATGAGGGAAGGTAGCTCGCCAAGACATCGCCATCTTGTGCCTACATACTCTCAACAGGCATGAGAGATCAGAGCTCACGTAGTTCGGGAAACTACGGTTTATTTCCTGTCTTTTACGAAAGAAGTGTTTTTTTATTGTGTTTGCGATCTCAACCGCACTAGAGACTATGACCTGAGAGTGAATGCGTCGCATGTCACCCAAAGGGTACCATACTAAACATTCAGACTGTGGAAAAGAAACTCTCCCACAATCCTTTCTCAGATAGCTTAAGGCTCGTAACATACGAAAGAAATCATTCATGATTACTGTATCTTAAACTGTTTTGAGATGAGAAGAGAACAGGCCCAACTAGGAGGGAGACTATCAAGTCCTACTGTTGTCATGCCATGGATTCATCCTATGGTTGAGGTTTGAACAGGGAACTCCTAGAAGTTGTCATGCATAGGTTTCAACCTAAAGTTCTATCATCAATTCCTTATCTAAGGAAATGAGAGTCCTAAGGGATCATGTCAATGACACACCAAAACAGACAAAGCATCAGCTTAACAGTAAAATGCATGCAATGCAAGTGAGGGAGGAAATGTGTGTAGGGCTTCAGCCTCCACAAGCTCATCTCAACCTCAAGCCAGAATGGATAACAGTAATCATACTGAAATATAAACAACATGCTATCAAGCAATAACAGTAAACTGCAATCATACAGATAAAAATGAAATGAAATGCCATCAGGCAAACAAACCACACGGGCAAGGAAGCTGGGCTCTACCGAATACCCGCAAGCAAAGCCACACAGTAACAATACAAGCAGAGGGAGCAACTCAACCTCTAATGCAATCATGCTCCTAGATTCTACTTATTCTAGATATGAACTTAT